>CAUHTR010000389.1:0-139455 GCA_959609185.1 Schmidtea polychroa | reverse complement strand
TAATTTGCTTACCGTGCAGGTTTTGACCTATATTTACATTTCCCTTGATAAAAAAATCTATTTCTTTATGTTTTATATTCCCCTTATCTTCTTCTAGTCGCATTGCTAGTTGCATTGAGAGTAAAAGTTTATGCTTTTCAAAAATTCCTAATATTATAAAGTTATTCAAAAGTAAATCAAATTATGATATTCAAATGGTTTTTTTTACGATAATCTTAATTCACTATTTTAAAACTTTTAACCAACTAATATATTGTTAATTATTTATATTTGATTGCAAACTCTACAGGTTTGCACACAAAAACAATCCACAATACCAAAAAGAAGTCAAATTAATGAAATATATTTTGTCAGAGATACAGACGTAAACAGTAATCTGTTGGATTCATGACCTTTCGACAGAAATAGAAATATACTTTTACTCGCACCTGTATCTAAGAATTATCCGGTGACAAATCCGTTCTTCTCAAATAAAATATGTCTAGAGTAGATGGATTGGTCATCGCTAGAACAGGTCATTTCAGGCACAGTACCGAAGCTCCTGTTCAGGAAGAAATTATTAGGCTAAAATTAATTTTGCTTAATAATTTTTTAGGTGAACGAGTATTTCTTATGTATGTTTTAAATAGGTCAAGTCAAATTAACTGAAACTTTATGTAAAAAGGTAAATAAATAAATAACCGTTTATTTTAATACAAAAAAGCACCTATATTATAGGGCTTACACAAATAAAGAGAGCTGAAGGTCAATCTTTCCATTTTTTATAACTTTTAATATTTTTATAATCCTTTCCAGCCAAAGAAGCTTTTGATGTAAAAAATAAGATTTTAATAAAATAGAGGCTTAGCAGCTTATATGCTCTATAAATATGGTAGCTTGATACAACTGCAGTTTTTGTTGCTAATTTGTCCAGTGATTTTGTTTCAGCTTTTGATTGACCAATGTTTGATAGTATTAAGTCATTTGTCCGGTTCCATGATCTAAGTGTTCCAATTACTAATGCGGAAATTGTTGTTTTACAACCATTTAATTTTCTGATTTGGGATCCTAAGTCATATTATTTTGCAAAATTGTTGTTTCTTACATTTTCAAAGTTTTCACCATCTTCATTTGGGACTTTTAGGTCTAGTATATGAAATAAATTATTTCTTTGAGCCTTTATTAGTAGATGCGGTCGTAGTGTGGTTTCAATTCCTTCTGGTGGCATTTCGATGTCTACATTTATTTCTATTGATATTTAATAATTTCCAACGACTTTTAGGACATTTGAGTGCATTGATCTTTTTGCGTTTATTTTCCTTGTACAATGATTAAATATGTGGTGCAATGTTTCCGGATGTATCTTGCAGTGCCTACACATAATATCTAAGTTTTTTATGCCTAAAAGGGGTATTTTTTAGCTGGAGTATGTTGTTCCTAGCTTTAATCAAGAAATAAAAATTTGGATCAGTCAGGCATATCAGATTGTATAAAGACTGAGGAATATTCACTATTTCCAATTGATTTTGCTAGATGTCCTTGACAGACCATTATCTTCCATTTTCAACATTTCATACTCATCAAATCATGTAATTCTGAGCAGGTTTCTTCCATATTGACTTTGTTCATTATCCTAAATCTTTCTTTGTACTCTATTTCTAATATGAATTCACCATCTATTATTTTTAAGTGTATCACAACGTTGAATTTCTCCTTTATTATTTTTACTGATTTTCTGAATATTAAAAACAATGACTTTTTATTTCCAACAATAGTGCTTTCTCCATTCATCCATTTCAACGCGGTATCAATATTTGACCTTACTCCTCTAGAATAAATTAGGTCGCTTAAAAACCATTTTCTTAAAACCATCATCTTTGGAGTTCAACATTCTTAAAAAATGGATAACACTTTGTATTAAATATTCATCAATGGCTTGGGTTATTCTTAGTCCTTCATATTTACAATTTGCATATATAAAATAATTATTCATATTCTGGAGTTTATCTTTTATCATTCTTTTCAATTTCTGATCATATACATGCTGTTTATCTCTCATTTATACAGTTCTGTTTTAATCTGTATCTAGAATCATATGATTCAAGACACGGTGTCGGAAGGAGAATATGAATTTCGAATGTATAAATATTTTGTAAGCATATAGTTTCTGTGATTGGTGCAAATTACTTTCCATAATAGCTCTTGTATCTGTTAAGACTCCATTCAATTTTTTTCTATATCATAGCTCTTTATCATTCCCATATATATTTCCAGATAATTATATAGGTCGTCTTCATTATTAAAAGGTAGCTGTTCAATATATAAATAGATAATGTTTTCCATTTTATTTTGAAATAGTTGATAATATCCACACTTTGATGGTTTGAATTTTACACAAGACATATCAGCCAATTCAACAACCTTATTTAGAGCTTCAATAATCCCATTTCTCGTATCTGATAATAGCACAATGTCATCTGCATATGCTAGAATATTCATATTATTTCCATAGACAAGAAAAAGGTTTGAAATTAGTAAATCTTTAAGCATGTAGTCAATTGTCAGACAACATAAGGTCATTGAGATTGGACAGCCTTACGTAACTTCTTTATAATTAGAGTCTTGCTTGATATATTTTTCTAGCACTCATAATATGTAACAACATTTTCCTACATATCTTTTAATAAATAATATATTCAATTCCCATTCTTTCTAATATGAACCAGATCATTAGATGAGATAAACTTCCAAAGGCATCAGCAATATCTAGTCATATAATATGTAGGTTCTTCTGCGTTTTTATTGAATTCTCAATGGCAATTGACAAATTATGCTCAGCACAGCCATCAAGTGCTCCAGCTGCTTTTTGACTTGGGCTCATTAGATTTCCAGTTTTTATCCAGTTTAATATTCTATTGTTATTATTATTATTATTATTATTATTATTATTATTATTATTATTATTATTATTATTAAGTTAATCAATTCTATTTTTGTGTTTTCACTTTAAATTAAATATTTATTTTCCTTGTAATAAATATGTATACACACGCAATACACACAAGCAACCTAGCAGTCCCAAAATAGATTTTAAAGGAGACTCTGCGGGACTCTCACAAATTTCCTACAACACATCAGCAAACAATTTAAACATAAATACAATAAATATAAATTCATAAGAACATAGCTTTAAACTCCAACAATACACCTGATTAAAAAATTTCAATATTGATACATGTTTAACAAAGTCATTGCAATATATATGAAGGTTTAACAAAGTCATATTACGGATTCAATAAATCACAGATGAAATTATTGTATAATAATTCTAAATGATATTAATCCTACAGAATACTCACTAGTTCAAGAACTTTAGTCTTGGCAAATATTATTCATTCATGAATAATATGTTGTAATGGAGGAAAGAGAGTTTCTTACATGATCAATTAACAAACTTTGTGTTTAAATATAATAATAGTGTGTGTGATGTAAATATTGAAAAATATCATTTGCATTTACAAATAAATTATTTTATAAATTTATATTTTTACTATTCGCTAAAATTGATACATTACGTTTTTTCAAATGTCCTAATGTTCCTTATTCCCCTAATGTTCCTACTGAGGCCTCATTTTGTCTGTAATAACCCATTTTCTGGCAATATAAAATAAAAACCTATTGAGAGATAATAATTTTTGAAAATAGAAATTTGCTATCAGAACCCAAAGAAAAGGCCATCATGAGAGATGATTTTTAATTGTATGAACCAACTTAGACAAACATTTAAAAACTGTCGAAAATGATGTTTTTAAAAATATCATCTTTATATCAAATAATTTATTTCGATAGCAAATCTATAATTTTCAAATTTAATTACCATTTCATTTGACTGACTATCATGTGATGTCTGAAATTATCATATTTTCCTTATATTACCTATAATTTGTTAAAAGTTACCCTAAACAGCAATAAAATTTTAACATAGATACATAAATTATTTAAGATTTTGTTAAATATTTCCCTAAGTAGCTATATTTCTAGATAAATTAATTTTCTGAATGTAATCACAGGTGATAATTATGAAAATGATCTTCTTTAATACATTATCTAAGATTTTGCTAAAAATAATTAAAATATCCATTCATTACCTATAGATTTGCTTAGATTCAACAAAATAACAAAAATAACTAATATTCATAAATTTGTCAAACGTTACTCAAATAGCATGGAATTCTAACAAAGATAGAAATTTGACTAAAATATTATTCCAAATGATAATGAATTTCTACCAAAATTATCAATGAATTGTTAATGAATAAATGACCATGTATTTCTCACAAAGATATAAAATATTTTTCTAAATTACCTAAGATTTTGCTAAATATTATTTTAAATGACTAAAAATGACAAAGTTAACCAATATTCATAAATTAGACGCTCGAATTATTCGTTTTTCTAAAGAATTCAGTAAACGTTACATTAAAAATGTTATCCTAATTATTCATGAATTCGAGATAAAGATATATTACCCAAATGAGCATCCATTTCTCACTAAATTACCTAAGAATTTCTAACTATATACATGTGCCTTAATTTGCTAAATGCTATCAAATTATAATGTCTATTAACTATGAATTCGTTAAATGTTACCTCAAATATCCACAAATTGTAAAAGATATAAAAATTTGACTAAATTTTACCTAACCTTCTATCAAAATTTCATAAATTATTAATATAAATTATTAAATTATTAATAATGACTATTAAATAGTCCATTGTTATGAAATGACCGTATTTTTCATAAAGTTTTAAATGAATTTATAAATTGTCTAAAAATATCCATTTTTTATATAAATCGTATAAAATAGTTGCTACAAAATGTCCATGAATTTTTCACTGAATGGACTAAGTATTAGGATTCTCATCCGTTACAACATTAATATCTGTTTGAAAATCACTAAATAATTCCATACATTTTATTCAATAAATTTTACACTCAAAAACTTGTCTTTCTTATTTTTGTTATTTAAACAAATATCAATTTTCCTTTTAAATATTTTTCGATAAAAATATTTTTTAAGAATGCTAAATTTCAGTCTTCTTTTTAAAATATTTTTCAATAAAAATATTTTTTTAAATTTAACAAAATTTCTAATTAAATCTTTAAGAATCTATCAACTTCCTCCTCATATCCCCCTCCTTAAGAAATTTTTTAAGGTTTTCTACGCTTCTTTCAATCTTTTTACCATTCTGGTTAATAAAGATATCGTCTGTCATGCACTTTCTCGATTACTTTATATGGTCCCTCATATCTGTCCTGGCTTTTGTTGCGTGTTTCTAATTTTATTAACACATCTTCTTCTACATTGAATTTCCTCCTTGTTTGTTCTTCTAGTTCTTCTTTACCAGTTTTTCCTTTGACCCGTACCATTTTTCCCTGCTAATCTATTTTCCAAAAACTAAGAATGCTAAATTTCAGTCTTCTTTTAAAAATGTTTTTCAGTAAAAATATTTTTTTTTAAATTTAACAAAATTTCTAATTAAATCTTTAAGAATCTATCAACTTCCTCATTCTAAGAACTTACAAAATGCTACCCAAACGGTAATTTTTTTATTGATTAATTTGTTGTAAATTGATTTGTATAGATACATCAAATCCGAGATAACACTGAAATTTATAACTTAACTAACATACTCAAAATGTGATTTTACGAAAGTACCTAAGAATTCAGTAAAGTCGCCAAAAAAAATAAATTAAATAACGTAAGTAATTAAAATAATTAATTAATTAAGTTTTATATCTGGAGAATATTTTGTATTCTTCAAAGCTGCACTCAAGTCGTCAGTCAAACTGTTTCTGGTATCTGATTTTATAAAGTTCATCGATGAAAACAATGATTCGCACGAGTAACTAGATGAGAAAATTGACAAAATCGCAATCGCTACTTTTTTCAGAGAGTTGAAAGTTTCAGGAAGACAATTCCAGACACTGAGCACCTCGTTTTCAGCTGGTAGGTGCGGTTCTGATCCATTGCAGCGCTCACGTTCAATTCTTTCCAGTCGCACTCGTAAGTCAACAAACTTTTGTTTCCAAATTTAGCTGAACTGTAGATCAACTAACTGCATTTCAAAAACTTGCAATTCCATCCAGTCGAACATTGTTAAATCCAAATTTTCAAACTCGACTCGATCTGGATATTTTATAAATTTTGTTGTGTCTTCAAACTTTTTAAACTGAACAAAACGCACTGAAAATTGTTCGAGGGTTGCGTCAATTGTCTGTAAAAATAACAAAATCTGAGAACGGTTTCATGGATTTCTATTTCAATATAAAATCTTTTAAGTCTTTGAAAATATTGAAACTCTTGTTGAATTATTGAAAGCCTCGTCTACGGCTTTTCCAAAACCTTGCAACTTAATGTTAAGTTCATTTAGATGTGAAGTAAAATCTGTAAAGAACATTAGTCTGAGGAGCCAGTCAACATCAGTTAACTCTGAATACTTCTGTTTGTTGTCTTCCATAAACATTCGAATTTCATCAAGGCATTCCACGAAACGTTCCAGCACACGACCTCTGCTAAGCCAGCGAACACTATTGTACATTAGTAACACAGAGTAAACGGACTGGACTTCATTTAACAGCAGTTCAAATTTTCTCTTATTCAAAGCACGAGCAGTAGTGAAATTTACAATTTTTGTTACAATTTCTTACAACATCTTCAAGTTCCTTCAAAACGGATTTTGCACACAAGGCTTCTTGGTGCACAATACAGTGAAACGCAACCAGTCGTTGTCCAACATGTTTCGTAAACAAATTTACGAAACCCGCATCTTTTCCAGTCATACTTGGTGCACCGTCAGTTGTTACAGAGACTATTTTTTTTACGTCTAAATCTGCATTTTTAAGTTCATCCACGACTTTTTGGCATATTTCTGCACCCGTTGTTGTTCCAGATAATTTGTTTAGTTTTATTAGTTCTTCGCGCATTTCGTTTTCTTTCGTATAATTTGCAATGATGGCTAATCGAGCAGACGATGTTACATCAGTACTCTCGTCCAGGAAAATAGAGAAGGACTGACATAACTTGATGTCTTCTTTTAATTGATTCTCAATATTTGAATTCAAGTTAATTATTTTCTCTTTTACTGTATTTCGACTAATTGGTAGATATTTTATTCGCTGAAAAGTTTTGTCTTTATTTGGAAAATCTTCAAACAAATATGGCGCACATTCTAGCCAAGTTTCTTTGATGTAATCACCATCAAGTGAAAGGCTTGCCATGCTTAGCTATTATTTTGGAAACTTCAAAACTTGCAGACACTAAGTTAGATGTACTTTTAACAAACTTTAGAAACGAACAGGATTGTAAATTTGCATTTTTTAACTGGCGCAATATATATTCTTTTTGTTTATCTTCGCTTTTGCCAAGAAGCCACTTGTGATTACTTTCATAGTGACGTTTAACTGAAGATCTACAAACAACGCTTTCAGAACACAAGACACACAGGGCCTTACTTTGTTTGTTCAGTCCACCAATCTTGGAATTCCCTGCCACTTCCTTCTTCTGAAAGTTTTATTTTTTTTGCTTTGAACACGACATTTTATTTAGCAAAATTTCTATTTTTAAATTATTAAATATTTACAAAAAAAATTAAATCTTTCACCAATAACAACAAGATGTATGCGTCATCAAATTCGTGCGCATCTTAACTTGTTTATTTTTACTTGTTAAAACAAATGCGGAACATACAAAAAATGATTGAAAATAATTTATAGATTTAATCATAAGAAATATATATTCTACCATCTGAAAATGACCTATTGTTCGATTCCTTGTTAACGGTTTCTAAAATATTTGCACAATAAAATTATGCTGAAGTGTTAAATTGCGATTTCAATGATTTTATACTACTCAAATTTGCACAAATTTGTTTTATCTCAAAGGTTTGGCGTACCACTTTGGGCACGCGTGCCATAGGTTCGCCAGCGCTGGTATAGAACTATGTATTTCTATCTATATAAAATATTTGTTATGAATCTTAGAATTAATAAACATTTTAATTAAATGCTGAATTTCTAACTTAATTGTCTATGAATTCGGAAATTTTTCTGAAAATAACAATATTTTACTTACTTAAGAAATTGTTATATATTTAAAATAATCATGTACTTTTCACTAAATGTCCTAAGAAAAGATATCTGGTATCTAAATAATCATTTTTTTTCTGAAATTGCATATGGTATTGTTAAATATTTTAAAATAAAATAATAATAATAATAATAATAATAATAATAATAATAATAATCCCTGCGCACGTAATGGCCCTTTGAAAGATCTGTAAAGTGAATCCTCGATCATTGAAATACAAAAAATTAATTTTAAAAATATGACCTTGAAAATAATACATTGTAAAATAATAATACTTTGTAAATAAAATAAGAACTTGCATGACTTCCGACATGTTGAGTGTGAGCTGTCGGATAATCTGTGACTACATAATAAATTTAGTGATGGTGATAATTAATAAATTTAGGAAAAAGCAAAATTCCTCGGCTTTTTGGCCCAGCAGGCTCATATTCCCCTGCTAATAGTTTGAATAATAATAAATTAAAAAGACCTCCTGTTAGTATTGAGTCTTGTGTCTCCTCTAAAATTACTAAAATGGAACAAATTTGTATGTCTTGATAAGGTTGATTTTAATATAAATAATATTGAAATAGGTGGTTCAGTCGATTTTGATGACGAGCCTGAAATTGAGATAGATTTTAAGGCCAGAAAAAATCTAAAATTTAATATCGAGAAAGATAATTGTTATGTTAAATGGTTACTCTTAATTTGTGTCTAATTTGTATAGATTATTTAGGAAATTTGATGAGCCCGAAAGAGTCTCCGTTAAAACTTGTGGCGGGACAATCGGGGTGCGTGTGTATCTGCGTGCTTATTACACCCCAAATAAAACGTATAATAAAATTAACAACAACACTTATAAACGATAACAAATTTTATTAAAGAAATAATATATATAAAATAATGGACCTGAAACCTCGGCTCATAGAAATTGGACCAGTCTTTATAATTTTCTTTTTTATCTTTTTCGGGATTCTATTCTTGAATTTTTAATGTTTGATAATATTCCTTTTAATATTTTTCAGAACTTTAATCTTGAATTGTTTAGGTTTTATAATTTTCTTTTTTATCTTTTTCGGGATTCTATTCTTGAATTGTTAATGTTTGATAATATTCCTTTTAATATTTTTCTGAACTTTAATCTTGAGTATCTTAAGATTAATCTTCTATATAACTTTCTGTTTTCTTGGTTTTTTTTTAAATTTGAAATTCGATTTTTTTTATTTTGTCAATTTTTACTATAGCGATAATTTACTATAGTAAATTATCGCTATATAGTTTTTTTAATAATTTTAGTTTCAGGAAGTTGAGAACGCCAAAACAGAAGTAAAAATAAAATCTAATTGAGGTTCTGTTTTGGTTCGTAATTATATTTAAAAAATGTAAAATTCTACTACAATAATAATACAAATAAAATAATTATTAAGTTAAATACAGAAATAAAAGGAATGGGGTCAGTGAAAATCCAATTCACCGTTTTAATTCAATTTGAGAAAGATGGGGAAATTAGAGATAATTTTTTCTCTAATAGAGCCGTAGTTTTTTCTGATACTTTTCTAATTGAGGGGGCAATAAATTAAATAATGTCGGGTATTTTGTGCAAGTCGGTATTTTTGCCTGACTCCTTTGTGTTCTTTTCGAAATTAAATAAACAACCCAACATAAAATTATTTATTTGAGACTAATACAGTTACAAGTTTTATTACACTTTTTATTAATTCAACCACACTTGATACAACCCTTTTTGGTCTGCACTATTCAATACAACTACAAATCTTACGAAGGGATAAATCTTCCAACGGGAGATGTCCCTTTCTGGTACGTTCGATTTAAATTATTCAATTGATACTAACTTCAAAGTTTTCTTTGTTACTCTTACTAAACTTCTTGTTTTCTTTTTCTTCGACCAACTAGCAATTCTGTTTTCTTGCCAGTCGCTTTTATACCCATTTTGTAATTGATTTTACTTTTTCAAATTAGTCTGGATATAACTTCCCCCCCAGACTCCCTCTGGTAGCTCTAATTCGCTTTGAGGTATTTGCCTGTCTCATTTGCAATTTAATTTCAGTCGGCTAATTTAATTGCCTTTCCTAATTTGATTTATAATTCAGGCTCTCTCAAATCGCTCGGGTTCTCCATTAGTTAATTAATTTTTAATTAATTTTTGTTTTTTGTAATTTATTCCTTGTTTATTTTATTTTAGTTGAACTCGGCTCATTATTCGGCATCCGCCCATACCAGTTTCCACCGGAAAATATTCATTTTTTAATTTTTTTGATTTTTAATTAATATTTTGTACTATAAATATTTTTTATTGTGAATTTGGTGTATTTATTGATTTTTCAACTCATTTTGTGCCTCTCCTGTTAAACCCCAACAATAATAAAATAGAAAAATTCACCTATTTATGCAGCGGATGACAGGTAAAATGAAAGAGATTGATTTTATATTAACTAAATTTACCTAAATGAATAGGTTAGCTGGCTATGGCTATACTATGAAGGTTGATATCGATATTCATGTGTGTGCATGATTATTTGAATGATCTTCCGCTTGCTCCAGGAAAATGTACCCACCCGATTAGAAAGTTGAGTAGCTGCTGCTTACACATTGAGCCAAGAAGGACTATGTTCTTCATTGGAGGCTTCTAAAGCTATATATAGAATTTGGGGCAGTTATTAAAAATGTATATAGAGCAATTAAATTTAAGCACGCGCCTATTTTTAAAAATTATATAGATAAAAACACAAATTTGCGCTCAAATTCTACATGCGAGTTGTATAAGAATTTGAATAAACTATTTAATAACAGACTATATGATAAATCCGTAGAGAAACTGAAAAAACGAATGAATTTAGGGCTATGCAATTCAGCTGAAAAGATGATTGTATATGCCTCAAAACCGACTTTCAGAAAATCACTAAAAATAGCGGATGATCTGATTGCTGCTCATCTGAATAAAGATTCTATATATTTAGATAGGCTTAGCTAGCTAGCGAATGTACCAGTTACAGTATGTAGAATTGGCCAAATGTAAATTAGAGTTTAAATGTGAAATTAATATCAATGCGGCGACACTGACTCTTTTTTCTAGAGCTTGACACTTTTTTTCCGGCAATGATACGTAACAAATTTTTAGACACATCCAATTATGACCCCGCACATCCCTTATACTCGAGAAACCTAGATTTAATGATAGGTAAATTTAAAGACGAGAGCAAGGGTCTCAGGTATAAAGAATAAGTTTCCTTAAGGCCCAAGTGCTATAGTTTGTTGGGGGCTAAATGTATTTTAAAAGAAAAAGGAGTCAGATTAATAGGAACTGAAATTGAGCACCAGTCATATTTAAAATGCTACATATTTTCTGTGCCACAAACTAGGATAGGGTCGCGAAACCAACATTTATATACAATTAAAAATAATAAAATCGCCTTGTCAAACTACGACGACAAGCGATTATTGGTGAGGAAAAGTACTAGTCTCGCATTTGGGCATTATTTAGGGGTTGATGCTACAGATATTGATCTGGTATTGATATAGACGATTTTTTTAAAATCTGACGACGATGTTATTTAATAAACTTATTTAAAAAACAAAAACGACTTTAAATGTATTCATTTTCGTGGTATGAAAACTTGTTTTAGTTTTCATTTTTTATTAGCAAGATTATATTATATTTTCAAATTTAATTTTTATATTGTAAATATTTTCGAACTTGATAATATTAACAATTTTTTGAAACTAACAAAAAAGTGTAATAATAATATTATTATTATTTGCAACAATTATTACTATTATTATTATTATTATTATTATTATTATTATTATTATTATTATTATTATTATTATTATTATTATTATTATTATTATTATTATTATTATTATTATTATTATTATTATTATTATTATTATTATTATTATTATTATTATTATTATTATTATTATTATTATTATTATTATTATTATTATTATTATTATTATTATTATTATTATTATTATTATTATTATTATTATTATTATTATTATTATTATTATTATTATTATTATTATTATTATTATTATTATTATTATTATTATTATTATTGCTATTATTGATGTTATTAATAATAATATTAATAATAAAATATATGGTAAAATATATTTTTTATATTGAAAAGATCCTAGGAACAACTCCCCCTCACTATAGTCAGAAAAAATATGATGTCATTTATGATTAATAACTTTTTGACTACTTCAGCCATTTAAAAAAAAGTGGGGGTACCTGGGATGGTCGTGATGCCGTACGAGATTAACTACCTACTAAAATCTATTTTAAAACCATGGCCCTGTTGGGCAAAAGTAGGTCAAAGACACACGCATATACGATATAGTTTAACGTATATATATATATGTATAAGTTAAGAACACAGTCCTACACTAATAGTAATACCAATTATTTCAATCATTATACTAGAAACATATTTGGGATAATATTTAAAAAAAATACAGTCAATTGAAGATTACTAATACATGACTAATTGGGGTAGTATCGAATAAAAAGTCATAGGCCAATTATATCTTTGTGAAAAATGTATTATTTAGGAACTAATTTACAATTTTAAGTAATTTATATATAATTGTTAGAATTATATAGCTGATTCAGGAAACATTTAACAAAACCATACAAGTTTATTCATCTTTGTGAGAAATACATGGATATTTGGTGATATTATTTAATAAATTCTTATGATATTTATCAAGATTACCATTCGTCAAAACTATATTTTCAATTTATTCATATTTGATAGAAAAAAATGGATATTTATAAAATAATTTAATAAAATCATAGGTTTTTAAAACATGATCTTTTCAGTTTATTTATGAATATTAGTGCTCTAACATTTTGATAAATCTAAGCAAATCCATATACATTAAATTAATCAATGAAACAAGATCGTTTGAATAGCATATAGTAATTCTTAAGTCATTTAGGGGAAAATGTATGGTATATTTAAAAATTTATATAATATATGGTATATATAACAATTTCTTAAGTAAGTAAAATATGGTTATTTTCAGAAAAATTTCCCAATTCATAGACAATTGTTAGAAATTCATGCTTTTGGCTACACCATTTAATTAAAATATGTTTATTTAATTCTAGGATTCATAACAAATTTTTTATATAGTTGATAGAAATATACTGAAATTTTATTCATTTTTAGATAGATCGAGTCTTCAAAATATTTAACCATAAATTTTCAATTATTACTTTAATTTAATTAGTTAGAATTATTACTTCATATTATCCTATTTTTTTAATTATTACCATAAATTCCCAAAAGACTTTGATTCTTCAAATTATCATAAATTTTAAGTTATTACTTTAAAGTTAATTTTGAAATGGCTAAAATAAATTAACTTAATCTCATCCCAAATGATAAGTTACCTTTAAATTTGTGTACACACCAACCTGGATTATAGCAGTTTTTATTCATTGAAAACAGGTTTATTTATTTACATAAAAACGTGTATTCTATTCAAAAGGTGCATAGTAGTGCAAATGTGTGGATGGTATATAACAGTATATGAAGCATCTGACAAATTATTTTAGAAACATTCGAACCGATCCCGAGAATTTTACAATTTTTTAGTAGAGTATTTTGAGTAACGAAGTTCATAGTACTTTTGTCTTTGGTTACATTGTATGTTTCAAGCTTCGATAAAGAATATAGAAAAGGTAGAATAAAAATTATTTGGAATTGTATCAAGATCAACTGAATTCATAGAAGTTTAGTAATTTAAACATCCAGAGAGCGCCAACATCTCCTAGAGTTCCCATATTGATTTAAAATTTAAATTCGCTACAAAATATTTATTTATTACTTTTTTCACGTAAAATAATAATTTTTAGATTTTTAAAATTTGTATTTATTTATTACAGTCAGAATTTAACTTTTGACATTTGCTACTCGATTGGTTCTTTATTTAAATATTATTTCATATGCATAAATTTACCTGTACATCCATAACAATAAACATGATGTGTTAAAGTCGTAATTATATTTCTAAGACGTTTGATTAGTGAACTATCTGGCATTGCTTTTCGAATGGCTTTTAAAAAAACTACCAAATACGATCCAAGAGAAAATTGATACATTGTATTTATAACTGATAAATTGGTCAATACAAAAAATAAAACTGCGCCACGTTTTGCAGCTGGTCGGTAACCGTCTCTTTGACGTTCAATATCAGATGAAACGATTATTGATTGCGATAATTGTTTAGCTACTTCTACAGCTTTAGCTTTTGTATCTTCAAGAGTGTTTATTAATTCCCAATTATCAAGAATATTTCCAGTTTGAGTTGCAAGTTCTAATAAAAGTTTATCTTCAAGCTCCTTTAGAATTCTTTTGTTTTCACTAAATATAACAAAATTTAAAAATTTTATTTGAATTGCATTAAAATATAAAGATACAGAATTAGTTAATAGTTAGATATATTTAATTTAATTCTTTATTTAATGTTTATTATTTACATATCTATATAAAATCTATACCGTGTTTATTTAAGTATATAATTTATTTATTAATGAATTAATTAAATATCTCAAGAAAAGCTTTTTGTTTAAATTTTTAAATAGAGATAAACAGTCAACTTTCAAAATGCAGATAACTTAAGTAAAAGCACGTTTCTAAAGATAGAACATGATTCATTCGCTATGCATTCATCGATTAGCTTCAAATGCAAAAATTTGTTATTTTAATAATAAATTCTTGACATATGTTACGTTGTGTTATCTATTCCATATACGTTTGTTTTTGTTGTTATCATTGTTATAATTTTAAATAATAATTATGGTATATAAATGGACTACCAAATATGTATTTGTTATGAATATTAAAAATATATAAGACAAAAATAATAATAGAAATAATAATTAATAATATTAATTATAATAATGTAGGAAAATAATATTTATAAATAAAATAAATTACTAATAGTTAAATAAATTAATCAATTAATCAAATTAAAATAATTAAAACCAAATATTAATAAAAATTAAACTAAATAAATAATAAAAGTAAATAATAAATACAATTTAAAATTTATCGTGTAGTGCATCTGACATTCTCATTAATAAATATATTAATTTAATAATTAAATTGCAAATAAATTATTAAATTAAAATACATTGTTTTAATATTCATATATATATATATATATATACTTTCTTTCGAACATCTTTTTAATTCAAAAAATGTACTCAAAATTCTGGAATCGTAACAATTTGTGGATCAACGAAATGCTTCACCTCTATATTGAATGTACATTACAAATAATAAACTTCCTAAAGCTGCAGCTGATACTCCTACTCGTCGTCGGATCACAGAACATCCAATCAATGAATACGTCAAGAACAAATCAACAATCACGATCCGATAATGGAGACTGCACTATCGCAGTTGAACATCCAAACAACCCAAAAATGGGAAATTTAACGTTATTCCTAAATTCGCAAACACCAGATACGCTTGGTATAAAAACGGTCAATAAATTAGAAATGATTAAACCATTACTTTGGATGAATTGAGAAGAGGGGATTTGGATTCATACAAATTATATTGTTAAAGGAACTACTGAAACTAGTTCAAAAATGGAATTAGAAGACTCAACATTTCAACAAGCACCATAAAGTTAATATCGTAAATCAGAATCAGAAAAACAAAAATCAATCAAGTACAATAGACAATCAATAGAATACTCTGTAAATATCTTATCTTCTTAACAATATGTTACTGGTCAAAGATTCTCAGTGAAATGTATTGTGAATCAAAATATTCCAAAAGTCCATATACACTTTGTACAAAGATGTTGAATTCGACCATCCAATAAAAATTGAAGCGTCGGAGCTGTTCAAATCTATTTGATCTACTTATGAAGAAATTGATAAACCAATTATGATCAATATATTTTACCAATTAGTTCTATTTTCCTACACATCGATTACTATTATTTTGTAAGTATTAAGAAGGAGAGGAGTTACCAAAAAGTAATCACATTTATCTACTAATAATATTTCTGAAACAATCTTAAGAGGATCACACTCAATGCTGGTAAACCTAAATATTTAGAAAAAATAAGTCAGTTCAAATACGTTGTCGTAACCGACTTTTTGAATGCTGATCATTGGCAAAATTTGAACAATTTGAAATACATCGTGAATCGAAATATGAAAAACCTAAATACATAATAAACGTTGCCAAGTACTAGATTTTTGATTTTCCAATTATTTATGAAAGACAATATATTGTTTGTGGCCCATAAGATGATTAAACAACTTCATACTGAAAAATAAAAGATAAATGGAATAAAAATTGAAGGTATTCAATAAGAAATATTTTGCAATTTCGTAACTTTAGAAAAGAATTATTGATATTTGAATTTGATGAGCAATATTTATTAATATAAAGTAATATTCATGAAAATCAAATATAGCACAAGAAGTTAAATAATTTACCTTGTTTCAACAATTAAACTTTCTCGTTTTTCTTCCAATTCTCGTCTTTCATTTTTAACCAGAGCTGATAATAATTGACCTTCTAAACCTGACAATGTAACAGTGTAGTTAATAATATTAGCTCGACTATAAAGATTTGGGGAAAATTTTGGATTACTCAATTTTGAAGTCAGATATAATTTAAACGGCGGCTCCCAATCGATTTCACGGTCTCCGAGCATTACATATTCTCTTCCTTTAGATTCTAATTAGAATTAAGTTTTTTTTTCATTAGAGAGAATTTACTGATTATATTTTTTGAAAGGACGTTGTCAATAACAGGATCAATATTTTCATCACAATCCTCAAATAAATAAGGTAACCCAAATTTTATGCCATTTTCTAAAGTTCTTAAAAATGTGGGATCATTAAAATTCGATATCTGAAATATAAAATGTTTATACTCGTTATTTATACTAGTATCATTTTCTAAGAGATCATAAATAATATATATATATATATATATATATATATATATATATATATATAAACACAATCGTAGGTAGATAGTGGTGGTCTGAACCCGTGGCCCATTGACTTATAATCTCTCTAAATTATGGACTCATTTAATCAACTCGGGCATGAAATGTCTAAAAGGTTATTTGGTCTATAAAACACAATACCGTTGTTATTGACCATAGTTGGTTAGACATTTCTTTAATTATATGTATTGGAAGACAATACATTAATTGTATGTATTAATTTGGTTGATTATTTGTAGTTTTAGGTTTAATTAGATTGTTCCTAACCAGGAATATTTTCACTTCAAAACGGCATCACCAATTATAGGTGACTCGTCTATAATGCGAAAATAAAGTAAAAAAAACTTTAAACATTAAAACATTAAACTTTTATGCATAGGTAAGTTTATGTTTCTCGATAATTTAACTTTATTGATTTTTTTAGATTGTAGAAACTCTTGTTCATTGAAAACGGGTGTGTACAGAACTTTTATTTATTAGAAGTTATGCATCAACTAATAAGTGATTTTATCCAGGTATAAAAATAGTTTTTTACTTATGCTAGTTATTATTATATATTAGCAATTACTTTGTAGTTACCCTAATCATGTCAGCATAAGAACCAAAGAAAAAAATAACTTGTGTACAACTTCATCGTGACTTTAGACCTCTGTATATACTACACAAATTTCATGAACAGGGCAGTGAAATGTTTGAAAGAATACTGGTACCAAAACAAAAAGCTCATAAAACTAAGCTCATCCTCAGTTCTTATTACTAAAACTGAAGGTAACAACCTTGATTGTAACACATTCTCTATAACAGCATATATCACTATTCAGCATACCGTTTCTAGTAGACACAGGACTTGCCTTGTCGATTCTACCGCGGTCATGTTTTCTTCAATCACACCGGAGCGAGTTAAATCTCTTCGCAGTAAACGGCTATGTGGTAAACACGTCTTCACATATCATACTCACGTTTACACTTCACCCACACAACACATCATACACCTAAACATTCACTTTAACCGATACGACGAGGCCCATTCTAAGTGCTGACCTTCTTGAATACTTAAAACTAGAAGTCAACTACGCAATAAAAATTTTACTACATACGACAATGAATGTTTATTTGTCATCGCCGGTTCTGCCAAATCGATGCCTTCGTGGATTATCAATTCGATTCTGCTTTCAGGTAACACATCATAAAGTTCAGCTCCATTAGATCTATTCTTACAAGAAACAACATAAATCATTTTGAAAGTATCATTAGTTTCGGCTGTCATATAATTTTCTTCAGAGAACAACAAAGGTGAGCAAATAATGAAATCGTTTTGTTCAATAACCTTTGATATTTTCCAATCGGTAAAATCTTTATATTCCAAATTTCGTTTGGTCATTTCATTTTCAACAACTTCGAACAATTCAAAAATCACAAAATGTTCAAAAACTTTTATTTTCAAAAAATACAACCACAATTCAAAATAATAACTTTTTTAAATAACTGAAAATATCCAATTTAAACAATCCAAATCGATATAAATTCCAACTCTAAACAATAAAATTTTCAACTACTTTTCAAACTCAAAAATTTCACCAAATCCGACTCCAGATAAACAACACAGACTAAATCTAAAAAAAAACTTAAAAAATTCCAAACAACTCGAAATAACTTGTTCGCGTTTGTGTGCGCACACAAAAAAATCCAAATTCAGAGAACATGAAACCAATGAAGTGCAATAGAAACAGCTTTCAAACAATTTGGATCAAGACACACTTGATAGTATATTCTTAACACTACAAACAGGTATGGAAAATATCATGATATCAAACAGAAACAACTTTTATAAGATTACTCATATAAATAAAGAAAAACTTCGAAGAGAAAGTCGACTCCTCATAATTTGAAATTGTGGAAGAATACAAAAAAATTTTATATATTAAATAACTGAAATAAATGTTACTACTATAAAATTAATAAAGAACTTTTTTCTGACTCGCAATGTTTTATTTACCTATTGATCAATTATTTCTAAGTCCCAATGCTTATTAGTAAGCCTTGAGTAACCCTTTTCAACAAGCTATTAGCTTTGAAAATCGATCTAACGCAAGCGAAGCTATAGCTATAAAAGTTTGATCAAATGTGACAAGTATTATGGAACAAAATTTACGCATGAAATGTGACAACTATTGTGGAACGGAGGTAGTATTAAAATTACATAATAAAATTGTAATTTTCGTTCAAAACAAATCTGTGGATGCATCACATTTTTGTGATCCTGATTGGCTTGCATCTTTGGCGTTTCTTGTGGACATTAGGAGTCATTTAAATAACTTGAATTTACACATGCAAGGTTCAGCTTATAAATAAAATGTTTGGTCAATATGAAAAGTACTTAATAATATGAGCAATTATTTTCAAAATTGAAATATACTAAAAACAATTTGAGAATAATATTAACCGATAGCAATTTGAATAATGTTTTGTTGTTGGCATGGACAGACCTGACACCCAACATTCAGAAGGTTTCAAGTGACAAAAAACATCAAGCCTCCCAATAATTATTCAAATTTTGGAATTTTGAATACATTGTTTTATGTCAACTTACTTGCTTATATGTAGAACTAAAATAATTTTAAGAATCTTCATTATTTTATTGATTTTAAGCAATTTGAAAAAATGCTTTTTTGATAAACTTTTTCTTTTAATATTTTTAAGAACTTATCCGGCCCGCCACTCTCCAAAAACGTAATACGACCCCACAGCCAAATTTTTGCCGACCCATGCACTAAACGATAATTATTTTGATAGTTTGAATAGGAAATAACTGTAATTTTTCTAAAAAATTACAGAAATTTTCAAAAGAAAATTTTATTGCGAATTTCCAATAAGATTTTTTAAAAAATTTTTCCTATACAAAAACCAATATTATTTTCTTATTTATTAAATTGAAACGCGTCAGTTGGCCGAGTAGTAGATCTGGCCATGGTTATAAAGTATTATTTTCTGTAAATAAGCCTTTGAGAAATAATTATATAACCTTAATAGATTTAGACTCATCTTTTAGGTTTTTCTCCATTTTTTTAATCCATTTAACTGCTTGTTCTTGTGGATCAATGCAAACAGGAAATCTAATATTATAATTGAAAATAGAATAAAAATTCTTCTAAAAAAAACCTTGCTGCTTTCGTTGTTAAAATGGCATTTTGAATACTTAATTCATCTAATGGTAGTCCTTGGCTGTTCCATTTCGATATTTCAACATCTGACGTCAAAAGATTTTGAACCTATTAATGATTTTTAAAAAATACATTTGCATTCAGAAATAAAAAATAATATATTTTATAAAATACAGTAGAACTTTGACTTTCCGTCATCATTGTGCAGAACTTTACTTTATTCGATATAAACACTTTTAGGCTTAGGCATATTTAATATCCTTACAAATCTACATTAAAATAATGAATTGGATAACAGTAACGTAACTAGTGTTTACAGCGTTCTGGGCAAAGTAAAAATTTTCGCCCCCTTCATAGGTGCAATTTTTTACATTTTTTCATATAAATAATCAAACGATCAAACTAAATTTTATGATTCTGCTTTACAATTTATATTGAATTGAAAAAAATTAAGTAATTTAAATTTTACCAATAAATCCATTTTAAACTAGATTTATTTTATAAATTTATAATGCAGAATCATTGGTTTTTACTTTAAATCGCTTTTTACACTTTTTTGTAATTGAATACCTTCAGTACACTTTTTTTACCAGCTTGGATTTATTGTAAATATAAAATTTCTCGAATTCCTTGCATATGTGTACTCAATCCTTGTAAACCATCTTATGCATCTTTGAAATTTATTTTTGGATCTTGCAAACGTTTTTGTACACGATCAATTTTCCCAAGAATTTGATACCAGAAATTAATCAAAACAAGAAATTTAAAATTCAAAATATTTTGTTTGCTTCCCTTCTTGTATGATATGATTGATAAATATCCTCAGACAATAATTCAATGATTTCAATAAATTCTCAGTTTTTGCAAAGTTACTGGAAATGAATAAAAACTTTCTTGAAATTCTAAATAGCTAATTCTAAATTCCAAATATTGAAATTCATTGAATAAAAGCACATTTGGAATATTTTCTAAACATTGCATGATTGAAATTAATATTATAATCTGCTATATCATTTCCACCGTTAATTTCTTCACTTTTTTGTAAAGTGTTTTTGATTTCAAGCATTTCATATTCAAATTCTGTTGTTTTCATTTTCCTCAATATTTTCTTTTTTATTATTACATTTTTCAACTTCTGCATTCTTAAAATAAACTTCCAACAATCTGCGATTTTGTAGGATTTTCGCTTTTTGTGATACTGTGCTCCACTTAATTTACGTTTTGACATTGTTTTTATTAAATTTTACAATTAATTAAGGTTTTAATCAATACTTAAAATAACATTTAAATTAAACCACTTTATTTAATTACTTGTATATAAAATTTGTTTTTTAACTAAAACTTTTGTAAAATAAAATTTATGAAAAGTCATTTTGGCGCCCCAGAAATCGTGCGCCTGTGGGAAATGCCCAGCTTGCCCAGCCCTAGTTACTCAATGGATAAGTAACATACACGGTGGAGATTGTTATTTAAAGCTCTTATTGTCGATTGTTTATTAGTTATTATTCGCATCAAATACATTCTGTACTATAATTAATCACTGGTTGCACTATAATATCTAAATACAATATATTAATCAGGTATGCACTATAAATAACATTGTTACACTATAAAAATCTTTTACATGCACTAAAAAAATATTTTATAAGCACTTAATTAATTTTTAAATTAAAATTAAATTAAAAAATCCAGTACTTTTAAATATTGTTAAATTAAATTTTTTTTTAAATTATGATAAATTACAAATATGTTATTTAATGTTATCGTAATTTACCAAAAAAATACAAATATAGTAATACATACTGTTTATACTGATTAAAATACTGTTTATACAGTATATATTGTTGATAAGAAATAAAAATACAAAAATACAAAAAGAATATTGTATTAAATGCGAAGACAATTCGTCATTAATTTAACAAGTTAAATAAGTTTTTAAGCTTTTTTGAATCCTAGTGCTGCTGCTGCCAAAGTGGGTCTTCCTAGACTACGTTTTTTTCTAATGGTTTGTTGACAGAGGCAATGGGATGAAATCAATGAAATAAATTTTAGTTCATTTGTTTTTTTTATAGAACACAGCTTATTTATAGAAAACGGTAAAGTAAAGAAGAGCTTCCGTTGAGTAACTAGTTGTTACTTTTTCATATCTAAAAATACATAAGTAGCATCGAAGTTATTATAAGAGAGAAGGAAATAACATATTATTTAAAGTGAAGCCACAAAAACACTGAAGATCAATACCTATTCTCTAATATGCCGAAATGCTGACATACAGGATATATCAAATATATTACATAATTTGTTGCGATCCTACAAAGATTCCAATTCTATACTGATGTCGGTGCCGCCAGAACTACAAGAAAAAAAAGGCTCATATTCTGATAACAGAATATTAATTTTTCTAAATTAAATCAATTGTAAATTTGTTTATATTCTAGTTTCAATTCAGAAGAATATATAGGGAAGTTTGTTAAAGAATTTTTATCAGCAAATGCTACAAAGAAATATGAAGCGATTCGTGCAGAAAACAATAAGGTATTGTATTTTATAGACATCACTGATCTAAAGACTTAGTAGCCCACTGTAGCACGACCGTCCTGTGTACCTCCCCCCCCCTAAATTTAAAACAAAATTGCTACAGAAGCATAATAGTTATGTAAAGGAGATGAAAGAGACAATCTTCACTAAAAAAGCCTACTGAAGGGCCACAGGGTATTTTTCAAACAATAGTGAGAAGGAAATTACATATTATTTAAAGGGAAGCCGCGAAAACATTGAAGATCAATACCTCCTTGGTCCCAGGGATTTTCAATAGAAAATACGATCCTCGTTAAAAAGCAATGGTATTTTAAGGTCCTAGAAATATTTTTGTACACAAAATCCGATCCTCATTAAAAAGCCATGTTAATTTAAGGTCCCAGGATTTTTTGTACGTAGAATTTATGGTCCAATATTTTGATTAATCGATGGCCACGTGAAATGTTGGTAATTAAGTAAATTAAGGGCTATATATTAGGGTTATATTTGGTAATTAAAGTAATTTTTTAAAATAAAGAAAATGAAGGGTTCTATTTTGAAAATAAGTAAATTTAGGGTAATATTTTAAATTAAGTAATAAATTTTAAATAACCAAAGCATAATATTTTATTGTAAGATATTTTGAAAAATCATTAGCCACTGAGAATTTTAAAAAATGAAAAGAGATTTTAATGAAATAACTTTCAAAGGCAAATTAAAATGAAAATTTTTATGAAATATAATAATAATAATAATAATAATAATAATAATAATAATAATAATAATAATAATAATAATAATAATAATAATAATAATAATAATAATAATAATAATAATAATAATCATAATAATAATAATAATAATAATAATAATAATAATAATAATAATAATTCAAGAACCAGCTACCAAATAGATACCTAGTACTTACAAACATTTAACAACACATAAAAATAATAATGACAATTACAGAAAAAAATAAAGATACAAAGTTTATTCTGCATCACAGATTTACTTATAATAAGCTCTTCTTAATTCGAGGTACCCATCAAATATTAACACAAAATAAATTAAGAAAAATTAATGCTGATTTAGTTGAAATATTTTGGTGGTTGCGTTAGAGATCACTTTACTGATAAATATTTTGGTTCTGCTTGTAGTACACGCACTGTAAATATAAAAATTAATAAAATATGTGCATATGGTCACAAAAGGTTAAATAATATTAACAAATGAAGAAAAATTAATTGATTTTTGTTAGTACCTCTTAATTTGTTAGTATTTGTGTTGTTGTTGATATCTTGTACTTGGTTGTAGGTATTTTGTTGTAGATTACTTACTTATTTAACAATCTGATAGCAGGTACTTATTTGTTAGTACTTGGTACATAGTTGTTAGTACTTAGTTATAAATACATAGTAGTTGGTAGTTAGTATCTGGTTGGTATCTAGTTGTTTGGTATTTGTTTGATATCTGTTTGTTAATACTAGGAATCTGGTTGTAAATATCATGTTGTTGGTAACTGGTCGGTATCTAGTTGTAAGTATCTGTTTGTAAGTACTTGGTATCTGGTTGGTAGTATTTAATTATACTGTTTTTTAAGAGATTTAAATTACAATATTATCGAAATGCTTATGAAATTAAATGGTATTAGGAATGCTTAAATGGATTTAGAAATAAAATTGTGTTGGTAAAAACATGAAGTTTTATGTGAAAGGAATCAACAAGGAACAACTCTTTACACCTTCCCTGAAAATAAACTCATGAAATTTACAGATTGCTAAAAAACTGTTACTCCAGTATTTGTTATATATGCGGATTTCAAATCAATTTTATCTAGTTATTGGAAAATCTTACAAGTATTGGTGACTTGAGTTCAGTCAATCAGTTGCGTTTTTATTAATTTAAAAAGTTTATTCAAGATTTATTGACTGGTTGCAACCTTTAAAAAAGGCTTAAATTGTCATTTTATTGTTTTAAATAATAAATGCTGCTACCAAGAAATCATCACTTAATAATAATAATAATAATAATAATAATAATAATAATAATAATAATAATAATAATAATAATAATAATAATAACAACAACAAAAACAAAGACATTGGAAATGATGCAGATGATGTAGAAATTGAAGACAGACTTATAGAGATAGATGACAGATGAAAATGATTAGTATTAATAGATTTTAGTTTGTATTTAATGGTTTTTATATGTTGTCTGTTGACACTTGTTTGTTAGTAATTCGTATCTAGTATCTAGTTGTTAGTACATGGTTTTACTTTTACATGTTTTCAAGAATATAAGAAGAAAGAAATAGTACACATAATACTTACCGAATTAAGAAGAGCTTATTATAAGCAAATATGTGATGCAGAATAAACTTTGTATCTTTATTTTGTCTTTAATTATTATTATTATTTTTATGTTTTTTTATATGTTTGTAAGTACTTTGTACCTAGTTGGTAGCTAGTTGTTGAATTATTATTATTATTATTTCTTTTATTATAATTATTATTATTATTAGCAAAATTTATTTCATAAAATTTTTCATTTAAATTTGCCTTTGAAAGTTATTTTATTAAAATTTCTTTACTTTTTTTTAAATTTTCAGTGGCTATTGATTTTTCGAAATATCTTACAATAAATTTTACATTATTTACTTAATTACTTAAATTTCAATTATGCTTTATTTATTTAAAATCTGTTACTTAATTTATAAATATTACACTAATTTATTTAATTCTAAAATATTACCCTTAATTTACTTTAATTTTAAAATATAGCCTTTAATTTATATAATTTCACGTGGACTTTAAATTACCACGAATTTTTAACGAGGGTCGGATTTTAAATTGAAAAATCCTGGAACCTTAAAATATCATGAATTTTTTAACGATGATCAGATATTGAATTTGAAATCCCTGGAACCAAAGAGACCCCTTCACTATGGTCAGAAAAATACCCTGTAACCCTCTGTATCACATACCTTTAAGCGAGCCTAGCATTTTGCGTACAAAATTCTTGAGATCCACTGACTATAGTACAAATTGGAGAAAATACCCTGTGGTCCACTGCAGCACAGGCTTTTTTAGCTATATTGAAAATCTCTCACTATAGTCTGGAGAATAAGATATAATTAAAAAATATAACCGTTGTGGCTTAAAAATGACCTTTTATCGGCCACAATGACCTTTAAATGACCTTGACAGAAGATGTATTAGTAATAGATATTTTCAAGTAAAATTATAAAAACTTCATTTATTACAACTTGAAATCTTAACTTAATTTTTTAAAATCTAAATCTAAATTAAACTTATTCTTATATAAGCTATAAAATTCAAAATCATAAGATTTATTATAATTAAATTTAAATTTAAGAATTCTAAATTAGCATGCTATTCGAATTAATTATGAATTAGTTCTAGAAATTAGTTAGTTTTAAAATTTATTAGTGCATCAAATTGATTTAACTTTATAGATTATCATTTTATAGAATATTTTAATGTCAAATGGAAACACAGTTGAGAAATGATTTGAATAATAATAAATAAATAATAATAATAATTGAAAATAATAATTTTATATTTGCTGTGACAAACATAAATTTGAATTGATATTTTAGATATTTAATAAACTGATTGAAAATTTGAAAACTTTTTTTGTACCCTAAATAAAAATCTACAATAAACCATAAAATATGACTATTTTTGAGTAAAGTGCTAACATGTGTAGAATAGTTAACTAGTCCTTGGTATCCAACTTGTTAACCCTTTACCGTGGAAAAAAACGTTTTGTTATGCAAATCATGTATTTTTTTCTTATATAATTTGATATATTATGTTGTCCTAGCAAAATAAAATGTTTTTAAGTGAAAATGAGTTGTCTTTTAGAAATTGTGAGGAAAATAAGAAATACATGAATTTTCGTACTTTTTTTAAAAAAATTTCAAATTGTTTTTAAACACTGCTTCAAATGTTCTATACTGGATTGTACTGTTCAATAAAGAACTGAACTGATACGCATATTCGATGTCAATTGTTTTTAGTAATAATATTTGGTGTGATAAACACCAAAACATGGACCTGAACATAGTACTGTATCACAGTTAAACCCAACATTTTTATGACGAGTTAACTTGTGACACACGTTAAAGGGGTTAAATAAATTAATAAAAAAATGTAAGTATATAATCTTTGTACCTGATAGATAGAATATTCTTAATATTCTTAATTAATAAGTCATCATGAATTTATTGTAATTAAAAGATGTTGGCTTTAAATATATTTTAATTGAAATAATAATTATATTTAAAACAATGATTTCTCGGAAAAATAAGTTATGGTAAGGTAACATATTATGTTGTAATTTTATTAAATCTAAATAATAATTTATAAGATGTACATGGTTTCGGTCGATACTTTGAAATAATATTAATAATGAAAATATGTTCAGTTATTTAAATTATTTTATGTGAAGGGTTCTTGACATACTTTATTCATATGTGGATTATTAAATTCGAAACTTAATCTATATATTTTGAGTATTCAATATTTCACGATTAATAATAATAATAATGATGATAATAATAATAATAATAATAATAATAATAATAATAATAATAATAATAATAATAATATTAATAATAATAATAATAATAATAATAATAATAATAATAATAATAATAATAATAATAATAATAATAATAATAGTAATAATAATAATAATAATAATAATAATAATAATAATAATAATAATAATAATAATAATAATAATAATAATAATAATAATAATAATAATAATAATAATAATAATAATAATAATAATAATAATAATAATAATAATTAGTAATAAAAATGAAAATGAAACAGAGTTATTAATAACAATTAATAAAAAACTAATTAATTAATTATTGATAAAATTTAATAATAAACAATTAGTAATAAAATTAATGTATTCAAAGGAACAATTCCAATTAAGAAAATAACTGAAACCGGTTCAAATGTATCATAACCATAAAATATATTTCTTGGTAGATGAAATTCCATATAAATTCTCAAATGCAGTCAAATTACATTATTGCTCATATAACAAAAGAAAATGTTGTAGCTGTAAATAAAGTGTTGGGGAAAATCAATAAGAATCTAGGTTGCAATGAAAATGTATTCATCAATAATCGAAATTCCCGTTTTCATTATGCCTTTTGAAGAAATTGAATATAAAGATGGGGAAAGCTGGTTTGTAAATAATTCAATTCAGGGATATAAAATGGATCAGAAAGATGTCATATCGCCAATTTGAAGCGCTCGAATTTCTCTATGATTTTAATAAATATATAGTTTTTAATGTCTTTTAATATTATTTTTAATAGATGAATGGGTATTCTTAAGTATAGATGGATAATTTGTATCTGGAGTGCACATATCTACTTGTAATGACGCATAAATGACATTGCATCCTTCTTTTATATAAGTTTGCTCTTCAATAAAATTGTCGATCACTTCTGAAATTACAGTAAATTTACCTATTCGTAATCTTTGACTACACTCATATTTTTAGTTGAAACGAATGAACAGTAAAACTTCAGTAACTTTGTTTCTGTCTTTTGGTTTTGAGAATTCTGGCATAAAGCTTTTAGACTATAAATGTGCTAAACTCTGAACCTAAATCTGATCCTTTGTATTTAATGTAAGAAGGAATATAAAAAGTCTATATTAAACCTATCCCTCTTTTAACGAAATTAATTCGTTCACGAAGTCATTCGTAAATCGAAATTATGTACATTATGTACAATTCAATTTACGAACGACTTTTCTTGAACGAATTAATTTCATTAGGCGAGGGACATGTGTATTCTAAATTTAATTGTGAATCGATTGTAAATTTTGTTGGTGTTGTCGATGAAATGTAAAATTTACAATTATTGAACTGACTCTAAAGCGCTGACAATAGTAATGAATTACAGACAATGTAGTAATATTTCAGGACAATTGATTACGAATTTACAACGACACAAATAATCTGATACTTCGGGACACTTCGGGAGGATTATCATGTCTGTAATACAACTCGGAATTCACAATCACTTAACAGCTGTTTCTGTTTCTAAAATCAATACTCAATACTCGCGATTAATAACTTCAATAATTTGTTTTAAATTTCTTTTCGGATCTGACAGTTTTTTCAAATAATTTAGTAATTCGTTTTGCTTGCGCCTTTCTTTTCTAGTCCGGCTTTTTCTTTTCAAAATTGTGTCTCTTAATCAAAATTTTATTTCAATGTCGACATAAAAAATTTTAAGAGATGTTATTTTTCGATTTCCCCGATGATAAATCCGTTATCTCGAAATCGTTGTCAAGAAATGAAAATTTACTTTCGGTTTTGTTTTTGTTTTCTTTTCTTCGAATTATACTTGTTAATTTAGAACAACCATGTCATATTTCATTGTTTATTTGTTCGATTCCATGCTTTTCCATTTCTTCTTTTCACGCATACTTCTCAGAATTCTGGAGCAACATACCCTTTTATTTTATATCTTTTTCTCCACTTACTTTGTTAATTTAATAATTATTTAATTTTATTATTTAAGTATCCTCAACCCTTTTAAAGATACTTTAAAAAGCAATAAAACATAAAGAAAATTTAAATCAAAAATAATAAATATATCAAAAAATATTTTAATTTTGGTATAATTTTTAAATAGTGAAATATTTTAAATTTTAAAAAAATCTCAAAATTTTCTCAAATATAAAACTATTCTGATGGAAGCTATATAGTTTGGTTAAAAAAACAGCACTATAAGATTAATTTTTCGTTATCTGTAAAATAATTACAATTTTCACATGTAATTTTCTTTTTAACTGAAAAACATATAAATAATATAGATCTATTTTTAAAAAAAACATTGGCAATTTAATAGCATTTAATAAATTTTGATTACACTTTGTTCCAACCTTGTAATTTTTGCTTAATGGGATATGTATGCTTCGTAGACTTTCAAGCCATGAATTTTCAATTAAATTATAGCGATATTCATAAGTAAATGGTCCCAAATAACTGAGAAATGCAGATGCAATTAAACAATCTCCTAATAAATTTACTCTTTCTTGTTGAAAACCAGCCACATCAGTAATCCATCTATAAATAAATATAAATGTGTTGTGAATCTAAGTATGTTTTTATATACCGTTTATATAAAATTAAGTAAAATTATCTAATTGAAGACTAGAAATTACCCTAAAGTCATATATATAACACACCAGTCATCTTAAAAATAAAAAGGAATAATTTTCAAAAATTAGAGGGTGCGAGTTAATCAATGAAAAATGAGAAATTTTTTAAAAGCTTTACATTCAGATCAGGCGCGTAGTCAGGGGGGTGCAAGGGTGCATTTGCACCCTTTCTTCCAGACGAAATAATTGAAATGCTAGGTTTTTTTTGTCCGAATAATTGTCTCATGAGACATTTAATTGAGCCAAGAAGCTTCTATTAATTGAATATCGAAGATTGTCTTAATGGAATGACCCAATAAATTTTTCAAGGGACGATACAGTGTAAATAAACAATATTATAGTTAGGGCTCGATAAAATTAGTTTCATATTTCGTAAAGTTGCAGTAAATAGCAACTATATTTTATGTCTTTACTTGCATTGAATTTTAATTTTTAATCGATTTACAGCCATGAAAAAACATCATCAGAGTTCGCTTTCCAAATTTTTTGCTAAGACATCAAAAGTTGATACGGAGGAAAACGATTACGATCAAAACTTCGAGTTACCGGTGGCCGAAAAAGGAGGGGGGTCTGAACAAAAGGAGGAACGTAGCGCCTTTCAAAGCCAAGAAGCTGATAAAGAGTCATATCGGCGGTCACAATTAAATGACTCTGAAAAAATTGATGCTTTGGGCAAGCTTAAAAATCCTCCACCACACTTCAGTTTCCCGGCAGTAATGAAAGGGGCAACAAAGCGGAAATTAAGTTATCACTGGCTGTGTGAGTTTGATTGGCTGATTTACTCGGTTGCAGGAGATAGACTTTATTGCAAATTTTGCTTTTTCTTTGCGATCGGGGATCAAGTTAGATCACTGCTTGTCCGAACACCTTTCAAGAATTACCAAAAGTGCCGTGAAACTTTCACTGCTCATGCAAAAACGCCATACCATTTACGATCAATTGAAACAGCAAAAACTCTCTATGTAGTCAACAAAAACCCCGAAATAACCATTGAACGACTGTTGACGAGGCAAAAAAATTTGATTCTTTTGGAAGGAATTTTTGACACCATCAATTATCTCGCTCGACAGTCATTGCCGTTCCGAGGGCATAGAGATTCTAGCGGGATATTTAACGACCAACAGGGCATCAACGACGGAAACTTCAGAAATCTGATTAGACTTCTTGCTTCGAGGGACGATTTTTTCCGGAATGCATTAGAAAGTTCGCCAAAAAATGCTACATACTTAAGTAGCACAATGCAGAACGAAATAATCGTTATAATTAATGAGATTGCTTTGACGAAGCTTCTTCAGAAAGTTATAAAGTCTGAATTTTTCTCTATTCTCGCCGACGAGTCATCGGATGTTTCCGGAATAGAACAAATGTCGATTGGACTCCGTTTTATCGACATTGATGCCGATAATATTGTTGAAGCATTTTTAATGCTCACGGATTTGTGTGATGTTACTGCCAAAGGACTTACTGACTCATTGTTAAGCGTGGCAAACACGATCAAGTTACGAATGGAATAGTGTCGAGGAATTGGCTTAGACGGAGCAAGAGTGATGAGTGGAAGGAAATCAAGCGTTTCGGCAATGGTCCGGGAAAAATTTCCTCTGGTTACTTACGTACATTTTTTCAGTCATCGATTAAACTTGGTCATTGGAGAAAGCTGCAAAGTAAAGCAGATAACCCTGTGTCTTGGCACAATTAAAAGCATCTACAACTTCTTACTCACCGAAAAAACAAGTTGAATTTGGCAAATCAATCGAGAAAACAACGCCAGAAACTGCTAGGAGAAAGCTAAAAAATACTTGCGAAACGCGCTGGATTGAATGACACGAAGCAGTCAACACATTCTTCGAACTTTTCGAGCCAACAATTGACGTATTGAATGTAATTTCGGAATGGAGTAACAACGAAGATAATGTGAAAGCTCAAGGTTTTCTTAACACAGTGTCGACTTTCGACTTCATTATTACTCTTGTCACATTAAAATTCGTGTTCAACTTCATCCTGCCGTTAAGTCGGCTTCTGCAATCACCTTCAATAGATTATAGCACTGCCATAGCATCGGCCAATGATCTCATCGAGAAGCTTGAGACGTTACTGAGAACATCAAAGACAATTTTCAATCCTTATTCAAAGAAGCATCTGACGTAGCATCTTGCTTTGAAATTGAAATTTCATTGCTGAAAAATAAAGGAAGGCCAAGATTAGATGGAATAAATCAGCAGCCTGTAGAGTTTTATTATAGTTGTCTGTTCATCCCGCTGTTAAATTCGGTATGTCGAGAGCTCAAAGAAAAATTTCGAGAAAACGCAGTGCTTGCAAATTTCAAAAATATAATGTTCAACCCAGAGTGGCTGTTGAGCAGAGAAGTTCAGAACAGTCTTATGCAACTTTACCATTTCTACGTGGAAGATTTGAACGGATCAGTGCAGATGTTTTTCGGAGAAGTTGAGATGTGGCAGAAAAGACTGGGAAATGCAACAGTAAAACCACGGACTTCAATGGAACATTTAAAAGCTTGCCCTCAAGAAATGTTCCCAAACGTGTTCCGATTGCTGAAAATCTATAATGTGATTCCCATAACAACCGCTGACGTCGAACGCTCTTTCAGCAAAATGAAGCAACTTAAAACGGACGACAGAAATACAACAGGAGAGGAAAGACTCAACGGACTAATGTTTCTGAGCATTCATCGTGACACGGAAGTTAATTTTGATGAATTTATATGCGAGTTCCGCAAAGGAAAACGACGACTTGACGTGTGAATTCCTTTGATCAAGAATAAATGTTATTAACATGTTTAAATATACTTATCAAATTCATTCGAAATAGCTCTGGGGTTTTGAGGGCAAAACTTATTACGAATTTCTAGGACTTTTTTTAATAAAAAAATATTTTGCACCCCCCTTCTGAAATTTCTGGCTACGCAACTGATTCAGATAAATACAAATATTCGAAAGCTATAAAAACGAATCCCAAAAGATTTTTTAAATAAGACAATTTATTCAGTTAAAGCCATCAAAACTTCTTTCCGGTTCAGTGACATTTATTATTTCAATCTACTAGTCAGGAACTTCAAGTTGATTAGAGTTGTAATTATCTTCAATACATTCTGCACAGTAAGACCTTCAATTAATGGTGTTGGTGTGGGTTATCTGAGAGACTAAAGGGTAAAAACTTTAATACAATTTTATTTAATATTCAAGAAGGAAAATGTTCTGAAACCCAAATGTTTGAATACATCTTCATCAGACGTAGAAACATTAGTTACGTTGTATCGAGAACTTCTTAGTACATAAGAAAGCTGCGGATTTAAAATTCCAAATAATTTCTTATTTATTTGGTCATAGTCCTCATCACTAGATGTGAATTAAATATACAAGAGTTAAAAAATAATTTTTAAGAAAATACTTTAAAACAATAGGCCATTTCTGGAGCCCATTAAAATCACGGGGTCCATCGCTATCGATTAATCTTATTACCGTATAATCCACCACTGCTACTACCTACATAAAAATACTAAGAAATTTAGAAAAAAATTTCCCAGTGGCAGAACTAATAGAAGTGGGTTCCTGTATGTGGCACCAGCTGTATGGAGACGAAATGTTATCATTATAAATTATACTATATGTATATTGTAAGTATTATTTTATACGTCAATTTTATTCTAAAATATAAAAACTATTTAATTAATTTCAAATGTTAATGTCTCTTATTAATTGAAGATCTGAAAGTATACTTCAAGTACTATCAAACGTATTTTAAATTTAACAAATTAAAATAATTTAAGATATTTGTAGATTTGTAGATTTGTGCTTATTTAACTAACTTTTAACAATACACCTATCCCCCGATTTACACGGTACTTGTTTTACACGTTTTCGCTTTTACACGGTTTTTCAAATAAGTTTTTTTTTGTTTTTATCGCACTCTACTAAATGCTACTGTGTTTGAACACGTGCGCTGTGTACACATCTCACGGGGAATCCCGAGCTTATGTGCTGACTTGCTGCACATGCACACTGTGTCTGTATTTCTTCGCATAAAATTAAAGTTTTAAAGTTTAAAGTGAGTGCATATTTTAGATTACATATTATAAATTAACATAAATTAAAAAAAATTATAGGCTTATAATGTCGAAAGAAGTTAAAAGAAAAGTTATTTTTTTAGAAACTAAAATCGAAATTTTGGATCTCTTACGAAAGGGAGATAGAGTAGTAGATGTTGCAAAATCATATAGCATGAACGAAGCTACAATAAGAACTATTAGAACAAATGAAAACACAATTAGAAAGAGTGTTGCAGCTGGCAATACCACGAGTATGGGCACAACATCATACACCAGAAATATCGCAATGGAAAAAATGGAGAAAGCGTTAATGCTTTGGATAGAAGATCAAACACAAAAAAGAGTACACATTGATACGGCCGCTATAACAAATAAAGCAGTACGAATTTACGAAAAAATTGTAGAGCAATTACCATCTTCTTCTTCAACTGAAAAGAATTTTTTGGCAAGTCATGGCTGGTTTGAAAGATTTAAAATAAGACATTCTTTACACAGCTTAAAATTAAAATGTGAACTGGCTTCTGGTGACGTAGATGCAGCCCAAGAATATCCAGTAAATTTTGGAGAAATTATTAACGACAATTCATACACCCCTGATCAGGTTTTCAATGCTGATGAGTCAGGGTTATTCTGGAAAAAAATGCCTGAAAGGACTTATGTCTCAAAATTTTATAAATCGGCTAGTGGTCAGCAAAAGATCTCATAACAATTCTTTTCTGTAGCAATGCTTCAGGAGATTTTATTATGAAACCATTAGTGATTAACAAATCAAAAATGCCCCGTGCCTTTAAAGGAGTAAACATCAAAAATATTCCCGTTTATTGGAGGGCTAATAAGAAAGCGTGGGTTACTGCTGCAATGTTTACTGAATGGTTTCATGAATGTTTTATCCCAGATTCCAAAAAATATTTAGGTTTAAAGGGATTGCCTTTTAAAGTGCTTTTGTTAATTGACAATGCGCCGGGTCACCCACAAGATCTAGAATATGAGAACGTTAAAGTAAAGTTTTTACCAAAAAATACAACTTCATTATTACAACCATTGGACCAAGGCATAATTTCTACTTTTAAAGCTTTGTACATAAAACGAGCCTTTACATATATTTTGGAACAAATGGAGAAAAATGAATCTTTAACAGTTATTAGTGCTTGGAAAAATTTTACAATATTAGACTGTGTGAAGCATATCGCCTTATCATACACTGCGATTAAGCAAACAACGCTCAATAGCTGTTGGAAAAAATTGTGGCCAAATGTAGTCAAAAATGAACATTCCATTTCAACGTTAAATGATGAATATTCGCAGATAGTACAGATGGCGCATTCATTGGGCGGAGAAGGTTTTGATGATTTTACTGATGATGATATCGCAGAGTTAATGGCTGATAAAGAACTAAGTGAGGATGATTTAGTTAACTTAGTTTGCGAAAGTGAGTCTGAAAAATCTGATGAAGAGGAATTAGTACCAGTAACATTCACTGCTAAAGTCATCCGCGAAGGACTCGCATTGGGAAGAAAGCTGGGTAATCATTTTATACAAAATGACACAAACGTAGAAAGGGCTTTACGATTCCAACGTGACATCAATCGCTGCTTGGCTCAATATGAAGAAGTTTACAAAGATCTTACAAAAAATTCGAAGCAATTGTTCATAACCGATTTTATTACCACCTCTCAGAATGTAAATATTTCTGCTTCAAACATCGAATCGGCACAAATAACTTCGAGTGATGAAAATGAATTCCAACCTTCGATTCCGAAAAAAGAATGAGAGTAATTTCTGATAGTGATGAAGGATAATAAAACACCTTTGGTTTTATTTTTTGTTCTTCTGTTTAATGTATTGTAATTAAATAAAAAAACAGTGTTTCCGTAATATATTACATATTTTAACCTGTCAATGCATTTTATTTTTATTTCTGTACACCTAAAAATATTGAAAAAAATCACAACTGTTAAATAGCAAAATTATGCATTTTCTGCAAGCTTTTCGATTTACACGGTTTTGACTTGAAAAGTTTTAATTTTCGATTTACACGTTTTTCTCAGGAACGTATCTACCGTGTAAATCGGGGGATAGGTATATATATATATATATATTACAATTTTACAAATAACTGAATATTTTCATCCGAACTCTTTCTTTGTTGCACCATTATCACCAGAGTAGTATATACCTCATTGGCATCTCTCCTTGGAGCAATTTTCAACTCAATTATATAAATATTAATATTAATTATAAATTAAAAACTAAAATAATATAACAACAGATCATTGAAAATAGTTTTCGTAGTCTGCGCCTGATTTCAGGATCATATTCTTCATATAAACGAGCCCGATGATTATTCGAGCCCATTTATTTTGTTCGTCAAAAAATAAATCAAATATTGATTTGATAGGATTTCGTTTTTGCTCCAGAGAATTCATATTTAAAATCAATTGATATTCTAAGGTTGTAATTTCTATGATTTTCTCTGCGCGATTCACCAAGTACTAGATGCTATTGAGGATTTAATTATTCGGTCTCTACTGACGAGCTCATTTAATAAATTAATATATAATTTTGTTTGCGACATTTTTTTATGTAGTGTTGAAATGCTGGATTATTTATAATTCAATTAGTCAATTCAAATCAGAATTAATACAGTTGTATGCTTAACAAAGGACGTTTGCAATACATATACATGATTAATAAATACAAGTGCAATGTTAATGCATAATTAAAATTTGTTGATTTGTATACCTAAGTAGGTAATTAGTCGCCTTCTGGAGCAAGATGGGTAAAACGTTTTTTTTTGAGTACGCAATGGCTCCAGAGGGCTACGCATATATTTTTCAATACAAATAGATAGGCCTTATAGAAAAAATGCCATTGCTTCAGAGGGCTACAAACATTTTTTTCAATGCAAAAAGGTTATTGCTCCAGAGGGCTACGCATATATTTTTCAATACAAATAGATAGAGCCTATAGAAAAAAGGCCAAGATTTCTCTGACTATAGTGATGGGTCTCCTTGGTCCTGGGATTTTCAATACAAATAGATAGGCCCTTTAGAAAAAAAGGCCATTGCTCCAGGGAGCTCATGTTTTTTCAATACAATTAGATAGGGCCTATAGAAAAAAGGCCACTGCTCCAAGGAGCTCACATACTTTTTTTTCAGTACAAATAGAAAATTTCAATACCTATAGAAAAAAGGCCAAGATTTCTCTGACTACAGTGAGTGGGTCTCCTTGATCCTGGGATTTTTAATACAAATAGATAGGCCCTATAGATAAAAAGCCACTGCTCCAGGGAGCCCACATACTTTTTTTCAATACAAATAGAAAGGGCCTATAGAAAAAAGGCCAGGAGTTTTCAGGCTATAGTGAGGGGTCTCCTTAATCCTTGGATTTTCAATACAAAATCCAAATATCACTAAAAAAGCATGATAATTTAAGGTCTCAGGATATTTTCAATACAAAAAGACGGTCTTCAATAAGAAAGCGTGTTAAATTTTTGAATTTAAGTAAATTATGGGCTCACATTTTTAAATTAAAGTAAAATATGGCTAAATAAGTAAATTAAGGTCCAAATTTTAAAATTAAAGTAAATTAAGGTCTAAATTTCAAAATTACAATAAACTAAGGTCTAATATTTAAAATTGAATTAAAGTAAATTATGGCTAAGTTAATTAAGATAAATAGGTAAATTAAGAATAAATAAGTAAATTAATGGCTAAATTTTAAAATTAAGTAATCAAAGATATAAGTAAATTAATTTAATAAGTAAATTAAAGTAATAATTTTTAAATTTATTTACAAAAAGTTTCTGAGAAATAAAAATTTTTAAGTTAATTTTCAAAGACATATTTAAATGGAATAATTTTTTAAGTTAATTTTTAATGGAAATTTTAATGAAATAATTTTCAAAGTAAATTTTAGATTGAAATTTTTATGATATATTTTTAATGTTAATTTGAGATGCAAATCTTTGTGAATCAATCATTCACTACATGAAATTATTGGTTAAATATGGAAATATAGGTTATATATGGTTGTTAAGTAAATTATGGTGTAAAATGATAAATTAAGAAATACAATGATAAATAGGTAAATTAAGAATAATTAAGTAAGTTATAGGTTCAAAATTTTAAATTATAGTTAAATAAGTAAATTAAAGTAAGATTTTTAAATTTATTAATAAAAAGTCAGTGTTTGAGAAATAAAAATTTTAAATGAAAATTTTTAAGAAATAATTTTTAAAATCAAATTTTAATGAATTAATTTTTTAAGATAATTTCAAATACAAATTTTCAATGAAATATTTTTCAAAGACAAATTTAGATGCAAATTTCAATGATAAAAATAATATTCGTAATGATAAAATAATAATAATAACAATAATAAAAATAATAATCGTAATGAAAAAATAGTAATAATAATAATTCAACAATCTGATACCAACTACCAACTACTAAATATTTTTAACCAGGTGCTAACAAATAAATACCAAATAAGTACCAATGAAAATCTTTGTTCTAAATTACTCAAAATTTAAAATAAATATTATCCTTATAACTGACTAGATCCCATTGAAAAATTAAATTTATCTATCCAATTAAATATATTTCTTTAAATGATCATATTTTACCGATATTCAACCGATTTAATTTCTAATTAAAATCACCCGATAAATTACTTCTAATAAAGATCAATTTTTTTAGTCGATGTACAACTCTTTTAAGTCAATCTTTCTCAACTTTTGTCATTGTCCGCCTAAATAAAGATAAAAAAAATTTAATGTTGATATCAAACTTAATTATCTCTAAATATTTCATTGTCAAAACCAAGTAAATTGATCAATAAAACCTAAACTATTTAATAAAACCATGGATAATTATTAGAAAATTTAATAAAACATTAATCTAAACTATAAATCAAAATTTATTTACTGTGCATTCATCACAACCTAATAAAACGATATAATTTCATATTATTATTGATGCATAACTGATTAATGTATTGCAATTTCCCTTAAAAACATTGAAGAAGTATATATTCCTCTCTTAACCGATCCCTCATTAAACCCAAACGACTATATCCCTTCTTAAAAATGATATATTCTAACCTTAACCGATCTCTCACCAAATATTTTTTACCCTTTATACATCCCTTAATTTCCCTAAAGATTCCACCCACTTGAGCCCTTTAATATATCAATCCTCTTAAAGTCATTAGAGAACTTCAAAAATATGAATTTTCCTTAACTGTTATCACCACCCAACATACATATATGAAATAATTTAGTACCTAAATAATAACATCTCACTTAAAGACCAAAATTCACCGAAATCAATATTTTCTACAAATATTTCACCCATCAAATACCTAACTAGAGATGATTTATATTGATCATAATTCTTCATCGATTCAGCCAATCATTTTCAAGCAATTATAGCAAACTAAATCACAAATTTCAATATATCATACAATAATTTTCAAGTAAATTTAAAATATCTGTCCTTGATAAAGTTAACTGGTTTTTTAGCTTATGATTTTTATAAGTTCATCAATGTGTAAATAAAAATATTCTTAGAAAATTATTAAAAAATTATTTAGTCAAATGCAATATCATTACAAAGTCATCAAAAATTAAACCTGTCACTTGATTATTAACCTAACAGTCATTAAAAATTAATTTGTATTTAAAATTAAAAAACAAGTCAAAAAAATCTAGCAAAATTATCAAAAAATCCAATTAAAATCACCATTAAAATCAGCATGAAATTCTTAGAAAATATATGTAACAATTATTTAGTGAAATTCAATATCATTACAAGGTCTTAATCATCAAAATTTATCCTATCACTTGATTATTGTAAAAACTCTAATTATTAACCTGTCATTAAAAATTAATATTTATTTAAAATTAAAAAATGTCATTAAAAATACAGCAAATTATTAAGAAATTAATTAAATTTGCCTGTTTATTAAATTTTTAACTTAGAATAAAACTTTAAATTTTAAATATTCTTTCAATCAACATGAAATTCACAAAAATTATAGAAATTCATAATAATGGTAAAAATTCACTTGAATATTTACTAAAACCATAAACTCTAAAAATTACCAATTAATTTGTATTTAAAATTAAAAAACAAGTCAAAAATTCCTCTTTACGACTAGTACCCTTATGATCCGTACACACAGAGGGTCAAAATATTTTGTTGTATAAACTCAGAGTATATATAATAAAACCAATTAACTCCATCAAATTTATCATTGAATCAGTCAAATTATCACGGACCATTGCAAAAATATTATTCTAAAGTGGTAAGCAAAATGAAAAAATGAAGAGAATTATTTTTTGATAAACTTTGATAAATTAACAATATTATTCTCAGGTGGTAAGAATCTTCATTAATGTGAGGAAATTATTCATCGAACAGATTACTCGATGATAAATTAATAATTGAAATTGGTGAAAATAAGCGGTAGAATTATTCATTAATGGATTATGGGAGGTAAATACTGAGAAGTGGCATAGATAAGATGGTGATATATTAATTGAATTTATAAAATTATCACTTTAATAAAANGGGGGATAGGTATATATATATATATATTACAATTTTACAAATAACTGAATATTTTCATCCGAACTCTTTCTTTGTTGCACCATTATCACCAGAGTAGTATATACCTCATTGGCATCTCTCCTTGGAGCAATTTTCAACTCAATTATATAAATATTAATATTAATTATAAATTAAAAACTAAAATAATATAACAACAGATCATTGAAAATAGTTTTCGTAGTCTGCGCCTGATTTCAGGATCATATTCTTCATATAAACGAGCCCGATGATTATTCGAGCCCATTTATTTTGTTCGTCAAAAAATAAATCAAATATTGATTTGATAGGATTTCGTTTTTGCTCCAGAGAATTCATATTTAAAATCAATTGATATTCTAAGGTTGTAATTTCTATGATTTTCTCTGCGCGATTCACCAAGTACTAGATGCTATTGAGGATTTAATTATTCGGTCTCTACTGACGAGCTCATTTAATAAATTAATATATAATTTTGTTTGCGACATTTTTTTATGTAGTGTTGAAATGCTGGATTATTTATAATTCAATTAGTCAATTCAAATCAGAATTAATACAGTTGTATGCTTAACAAAGGACGTTTGCAATACATATACATGATTAATAAATACAAGTGCAATGTTAATGCATAATTAAAATTTGTTGATTTGTATACCTAAGTAGGTAATTAGTCGCCTTCTGGAGCAAGATGGGTAAAACGTTTTTTTTTGAGTACGCAATGGCTCCAGAGGGCTACGCATATATTTTTCAATACAAATAGATAGGCCTTATAGAAAAAATGCCATTGCTTCAGAGGGCTACAAACATTTTTTTCAATGCAAAAAGGTTATTGCTCCAGAGGGCTACGCATATATTTTTCAATACAAATAGATAGAGCCTATAGAAAAAAGGCCAAGATTTCTCTGACTATAGTGATGGGTCTCCTTGGTCCTGGGATTTTCAATACAAATAGATAGGCCCTTTAGAAAAAAAGGCCATTGCTCCAGGGAGCTCATGTTTTTTCAATACAATTAGATAGGGCCTATAGAAAAAAGGCCACTGCTCCAAGGAGCTCACATACTTTTTTTTCAGTACAAATAGAAAATTTCAATACCTATAGAAAAAAGGCCAAGATTTCTCTGACTACAGTGAGTGGGTCTCCTTGATCCTGGGATTTTTAATACAAATAGATAGGCCCTATAGATAAAAAGCCACTGCTCCAGGGAGCCCACATACTTTTTTTCAATACAAATAGAAAGGGCCTATAGAAAAAAGGCCAGGAGTTTTCAGGCTATAGTGAGGGGTCTCCTTAATCCTTGGATTTTCAATACAAAATCCAAATATCACTAAAAAAGCATGATAATTTAAGGTCTCAGGATATTTTCAATACAAAAAGACGGTCTTCAATAAGAAAGCGTGTTAAATTTTTGAATTTAAGTAAATTATGGGCTCACATTTTTAAATTAAAGTAAAATATGGCTAAATAAGTAAATTAAGGTCCAAATTTTAAAATTAAAGTAAATTAAGGTCTAAATTTCAAAATTACAATAAACTAAGGTCTAATATTTAAAATTGAATTAAAGTAAATTATGGCTAAGTTAATTAAGATAAATAGGTAAATTAAGAATAAATAAGTAAATTAATGGCTAAATTTTAAAATTAAGTAATCAAAGATATAAGTAAATTAATTTAATAAGTAAATTAAAGTAATAATTTTTAAATTTATTTACAAAAAGTTTCTGAGAAATAAAAATTTTTAAGTTAATTTTCAAAGACATATTTAAATGGAATAATTTTTTAAGTTAATTTTTAATGGAAATTTTAATGAAATAATTTTCAAAGTAAATTTTAGATTGAAATTTTTATGATATATTTTTAATGTTAATTTGAGATGCAAATCTTTGTGAATCAATCATTCACTACATGAAATTATTGGTTAAATATGGAAATATAGGTTATATATGGTTGTTAAGTAAATTATGGTGTAAAATGATAAATTAAGAAATACAATGATAAATAGGTAAATTAAGAATAATTAAGTAAGTTATAGGTTCAAAATTTTAAATTATAGTTAAATAAGTAAATTAAAGTAAGATTTTTAAATTTATTAATAAAAAGTCAGTGTTTGAGAAATAAAAATTTTAAATGAAAATTTTTAAGAAATAATTTTTAAAATCAAATTTTAATGAATTAATTTTTTAAGATAATTTCAAATACAAATTTTCAATGAAATATTTTTCAAAGACAAATTTAGATGCAAATTTCAATGATAAAAATAATATTCGTAATGATAAAATAATAATAATAACAATAATAAAAATAATAATCGTAATGAAAAAATAGTAATAATAATAATTCAACAATCTGATACCAACTACCAACTACTAAATATTTTTAACCAGGTGCTAACAAATAAATACCAAATAAGTACCAATGAAAATCTTTGTTCTAAATTACTCAAAATTTAAAATAAATATTATCCTTATAACTGACTAGATCCCATTGAAAAATTAAATTTATCTATCCAATTAAATATATTTCTTTAAATGATCATATTTTACCGATATTCAACCGATTTAATTTCTAATTAAAATCACCCGATAAATTACTTCTAATAAAGATCAATTTTTTTAGTCGATGTACAACTCTTTTAAGTCAATCTTTCTCAACTTTTGTCATTGTCCGCCTAAATAAAGATAAAAAAAATTTAATGTTGATATCAAACTTAATTATCTCTAAATATTTCATTGTCAAAACCAAGTAAATTGATCAATAAAACCTAAACTATTTAATAAAACCATGGATAATTATTAGAAAATTTAATAAAACATTAATCTAAACTATAAATCAAAATTTATTTACTGTGCATTCATCACAACCTAATAAAACGATATAATTTCATATTATTATTGATGCATAACTGATTAATGTATTGCAATTTCCCTTAAACATTGAAGAAGTATATATTCCTCTCTTAACCGATCCCTCATTAAACCCAAACGACTATATCCCTTCTTAAAAATGATATATTCTAACCTTAACCGATCTCTCACCAAATATTTTTTACCCTTTATACATCCCTTAATTTCCCTAAAGATTCCACCCACTTGAGCCCTTTAATATATCAATCCTCTTAAAGTCATTAGAGAACTTCAAAAATATGAATTTTCCTTAACTGTTATCACCACCCAACATACATATATGAAATAATTTAGTACCTAAATAATAACATCTCACTTAAAGACCAAAATTCACCGAAATCAATATTTTCTACAAATATTTCACCCATCAAATACCTAACTAGAGATGATTTATATTGATCATAATTCTTCATCGATTCAGCCAATCATTTTCAAGCAATTATAGCAAACTAAATCACAAATTTCAATATATCATACAATAATTTTCAAGTAAATTTAAAATATCTGTCCTTGATAAAGTTAACTGGTTTTTTAGCTTATGATTTTTATAAGTTCATCAATGTGTAAATAAAAATATTCTTAGAAAATTATTAAAAAATTATTTAGTCAAATGCAATATCATTACAAAGTCATCAAAAATTAAACCTGTCACTTGATTATTAACCTAACAGTCATTAAAAATTAATTTGTATTTAAAATTAAAAAACAAGTCAAAAAAATCTAGCAAAATTATCAAAAAATCCAATTAAAATCACCATTAAAATCAGCATGAAATTCTTAGAAAATATATGTAACAATTATTTAGTGAAATTCAATATCATTACAAGGTCTTAATCATCAAAATTTATCCTATCACTTGATTATTGTAAAAACTCTAATTATTAACCTGTCATTAAAAATTAATATTTATTTAAAATTAAAAAATGTCATTAAAAATACAGCAAATTATTAAGAAATTAATTAAATTTGCCTGTTTATTAAATTTTTAACTTAGAATAAAACTTTAAATTTTAAATATTCTTTCAATCAACATGAAATTCACAAAAATTATAGAAATTCATAATAATGGTAAAAATTCACTTGAATATTTACTAAAACCATAAACTCTAAAAATTACCAATTAATTTGTATTTAAAATTAAAAAACAAGTCAAAAATTCCTCTTTACGACTAGTACCCTTATGATCCGTACACACAGAGGGTCAAAATATTTTGTTGTATAAACTCAGAGTATATATAATAAAACCAATTAACTCCATCAAATTTATCATTGAATCAGTCAAATTATCACGGACCATTGCAAAAATATTATTCTAAAGTGGTAAGCAAAATGAAAAAATGAAGAGAATTATTTTTTGATAAACTTTGATAAATTAACAATATTATTCTCAGGTGGTAAGAATCTTCATTAATGTGAGGAAATTATTCATCGAACAGATTACTCGATGATAAATTAATAATTGAAATTGGTGAAAATAAGCGGTAGAATTATTCATTAATGGATTATGGGAGGTAAATACTGAGAAGTGGCATAGATAAGATGGTGATATATTAATTGAATTTATAAAATTATCACTTTAATAAAATATTTTTAAAAGAAATATTTGTGAGGAGGATATAAGTGATAATAATTAGTGGAATATAAATGATTAAATATTAATTAGTATAATAAATTTTATAATCTCCTCACTTATCTATTTGTATTGAAAAAAATAAGTCTAGCCATCTGGAGCAATGGTCTTTTTTCCATAGGGTCTATCTATTTGTATTGAAAAAATAAGCGTAGCCCGCTGGAGCAACTACATAATCAAAAAGCAGAAAAAAATTACTGGAGCAGAACCCCCTCCCCCGGGGCGCTTTCTCCAGAGGGTTACTAACTATCTATTTACCTATGCATGGGGTTAAATAAATTTGAGCTGACCGTCAATAAAACCCTTCAGAATAACCCTTGCAATACCTTGGATCATCACAATAAACATTCGGGTACTCTGAGAGAAACCCTTCGAAATGAGCTATTGATCACCGAAATATAGTGTCAGGAACTTTCAATACTCAACTTTTTTTATTAGAGGGCATTTGCTTTTTAAATCGATTTTAACTACATATTTTTTCGCAAAAAATTTCTATTTTTAAAAGTTGTTGAACTATCACTAATTTATTGTCAATTACACACATGCACTCGTGCAGTCAGTTTTTCTAACCCGAAAGTATGTGTGTATATATTAAAACTATATAGTATTTATTTGATCCAGTGATGGCCAGTTTTAAAAGTCTTTTTAATTACACTACATTGTGTGTGTGTATTTGACATACTTATTTATTAAAAAACTATATAAATTCTGTGTATTTATTAAAACTTTGAATGTAATGAATGAAAGGTAATGAATGCCATTTACAAAATTATTTTAAAGTGACAATGAAAGACATAAAATTCTAATATGGAAAGCAATAAATTCAAATTTTTATTATCAAATAAATCTGCTTAACTTTCTTTTTTGAATTGATTACTAACAGTCAACAACCAATTACATTTATCCCCCGATTTACACGGTAGATACGTTCCTGAGAAAAACGTGTAAATCGAAAAGCTTGCAGAAAATGCATAATTTTGCTATTTAACAGTTGTGATTTTTTTCAATATTTTTAGGTGTACAGAAATAAAAATAAAATGCATTGACAGGTTAAAATATGTAATATATTACGGAAACACTGTTTTTTTATTTAATTACAATACATTAAACAGAAGAACAAAAAATAAAACCAAAGGTGTTTTATTATCCTTCATCACTATCAGAAATTACTCTCATTCTTTTTTCGGAATCGAAGGTTGGAATTCATTTTCATCACTCGAAGTTATTTGTGCCGATTCGATGTTTGAAGCAGAAATATTTACATTCTGAGAGGTGGTAATAAAATCGGTTATGAACAATTGCTTCGAATTTTTTGTAAGATCTTTGTAAACTTCTTCATATTGAGCCAAGCAGCGATTGATGTCACGTTGGAATCGTAAAGCCCTTTCTACGTTTGTGTCATTTTGTATAAAATGATTACCCAGCTTTCTTCCCAATGCGAGTCCTTCGCGGATGACTTTAGCAGTGAATGTTACTGGTACTAATTCCTCTTCATCAGATTTTTCAGACTCACTTTCGCAAACTAAGTTAACTAAATCATCCTCACTTAGTTCTTTATCAGCCATTAACTCTGCGATATCAAAACCTTCTCCGCCCAATGAATGCGCCATCTGTACTATCTGCGAATATTCATCATTTAACGTTGAAATGGAATGTTCATTTTTGACTACATTTGGCCACAATTTTTTCCAACAGCTATTGAGCGTTGTTTGCTTAATCGCAGTGTATGATAAGGCGATATGCTTCACACAGTCTAATATTGTAAAATTTTTCCAAGCACTAATAACTGTTAAAGATTCATTTTTCTCCATTTGTTCCAAAATATATGTAAAGGCTCGTTTTATGTACAAAGCTTTAAAAGTAGAAATTATGCCTTGGTCCAATGGTTGTAATAATGAAGTTGTATTTTTTGGTAAAAACTTTACTTCAACGTTCTCATATTCTAGATCTTGTGGGTGACCCGGCGCATTGTCAATTAACAAAAGCACTTTAAAAGGCAATCCCTTTAAACCTAAATATTTTTTGGAATCTGGGATAAAACATTCATGAAACCATTCAGTAAACATTGCAGCAGTAACCCAAGCTTTCTTATTAGCCCTCCAATAAACGGGAATATTTTTGATGTTTACTCCTTTAAAGGCACGGGGCATTTTTGATTTGTTAATCACTAATGGTTTCATAATAAAATCTCCTGAAGCATTGCTACAGAAAAGAATTGTTATGAGATCTTTTGCTGACCACTAGCCGATTTATAAAATTTTGAGACATAAGTCCTTTCAGGCATTTTTTTCCAGAATAACCCTGACTCATCAGCATTGAAAACCTGATCAGGGGTGTATGAATTGTCGTTAATAATTTCTCCAAAATTTGCTGGATATTCTTGGGCTGCATCTACGTCACCAGAAGCCAGTTCACATTTTAATTTTAAGCTGTGTAAAGAATGTCTTATTTTAAATCTTTCAAACCAGCCATGACTTGCCAAAAAATTTGGCTTCTTTTCAGTTGAAGAAGAAGATGGTAATTGCTCTACAATTTTTTCGTAAATTCGTACTGCTTTATTTGTTATAGCGGCCGTATCAATGGGTACTCTTTTTTGTGTTTGATCTTCTATCCAAAGCATTAACGCTTTCTCCATTTTTTCCATTGCGATATTTCTGGTGTATGATGTTGTGCCCATACTCGTGGTATTGCCAGCTGCAACACTCTTTCTAATTGTGTTTTCATTTGTTCTAATAGTTCTTATTGTAGCTTCGTTCATGCTATATGATTTTGCAACATCTACTACTCTATCTCCCTTTCGTAAGAGATCCAAAATTTCGATTTTAGTTTCTAAAAAAATAACTTTTCTTTTAACTTCTTTCGACATTATAAGCCTATAATTTTTTTTAATTTATGTTAATTTATAATATGTAATCTAAAATATGCACTCACTTTAAACTTTAAAACTTTAATTTTATGCGAAGAAATACAGACACAGTGTGCATGTGCACAAGTCAGCACATATCGAACACGTAATTTGAATGTCCAAGATTTAAGAATTTAATAAATTTTAAGAATCCTAGAGATGCAACTTTTATTAATTTTCTTGCAAGACAACCGTACAAAAATACCGCATGGTATATATTTCTTGATTTTACACAACAGTGTTCCGATTATTTACGAGGAAAAACCGATATTTTCAATCCAAAACGTACCACGATTTATAAACAAAGTTAAAATCATGTTTGAGTACACTCATACCTCGCTTTACGGCCTAGATACGTTCCAGGAAAGTTGGCCGCAAAGCGAAACGCCGGATAACGAATCAAATATTTTGATACAATTCCATACACTTTCACATACACAATTCACACTTTTTTTGGCCGTATAACGAAACATTTTAGGCCGTAAATCGAAAAGTGCCGTAATTAAAGTAGGCCTTTATAGCGAAAAGCCGTATAAAGAGCAGCCGTATAGCGAGGTATGAGTGTAATAATTTTTTAAAAAGTACGAGTTAAAAAAAGTTAAATTATTAAAAATAGCATTAAAATCAAAGTTTTACTAGTTATACTGCATATAAAAAACGTATAAATGAAAATTACCCCGCAATGAATCTTATTTCAAAATATCTTAAACCTATTAAAAAGAAGAATAAGAAAAGGAAACATATAAAAAATGGCAAAAATGGCAAAAATCATCGGAGTTTCTCATTTTTCAATGTATTTTAAAGGCACCTGGCATGACGGTTTCGGTGGAGTGGCCAAATTAAAGAAACGAATGAAAAGAGATGTAACCATGATATTCGGTAAAAAGAACTACCACCCCAGGCGGTAATCGAATTTGGGGAATTTGAAGAAGTATTTCCAATTTCTTTATTAACTGTAGAAATTATGTTGAATTTTATATTAATGGTTCGCAATTATTATTAACTTTATTAACTGTTCAAATCATGGTCGTAAACAAAGATAAAAAAGACTTTGGGTGATGCAGAAGGTAGGATACCGAACGATTTATTGTTTCATACGCTTTTTAAAGATGCACTTCTTGAAATCAATAATATTATGATTGAAGGTGTTAACAACTCATGTGCCTATTATTACAACTCGACTTTATGTATCAACCGAAATATTTACTGCCAGTAGTTTATGTACTCACCAGGTTAAAAAGATCTGATTCTGCATTATCATTAACTAGTGACGCAGGTCAATCAATATGTATTCTTTTGTATGGTTAAAGGCTGAAAGTTTTTCACCATGTGCTCATCATTACAACTCAATTTTAAAGATCACACAAGTAAGTTTGTGTGTTCCTATATTATAATTTTATCGAATTTTTTTTTAGATTATAGAAACTTTTAACTTGTGGAATTAGGTGTACACCAAAGCGCATTTGATTACAATAAATGAGACATTCATTTAGCAATGTCAAATGAGCTTTGTTTTGGATTTTAGTTAATTTTAAGATATTTTGTTAAAATATTGAATAAAGAAGTAAGATATTTATTTATTTATTTAAATATACATTACATTTTTCAGAATTCTGGATATTGACTTTGTTGAAATTTCTACATTGTGATTTGTGGATAAAAACAATCTCATTTGATTTAATATCGAATAATAATTTCTTTCGACATAGTTCAATAATTCCTGTCCAATAATTGTTGTGATAATTGTTGGTCGATTGCCTCTTGTTCCTGCGGATAAAATTCCAGTCTTCCTATATTTCATAATAATGCTGGTTTTGTATTCCGTTTAATTCCGAGAATACGGCCTAATTCGTAATAATCACGGCCATCTTCCATGGATTTAATGATTCTTTCTTTATCAGCAATGGTTATTCTATATAGATTTTATAAAATAACTAAAATTTAATGAAAAACTTACACATTTCTATGAATCTTGTCGATTCTGAAGAAGCTTCTGAAATATCTTCGAACATTTTTGATAATTATTTGTTTTAAAAATGAAATTTTTTAGCTAATTGAATGTTCGCATGATGAATCAATGTACTATAGTGCGTATTTTTTATTATAGACATTTTGTGAACCGTGTTTGTATGCATATAATTATTTTTCTTTCAACAGCGATTTTTTCTATCTTTCTATAGTGTAATTGCCAATTCAATGTCACCTTGCTAATTCAATATCCTTTCTGGCTATGACACACAAACACATTATTTATAGGTAAGTTAATATTTATATTATTAAATTTGCAAATCAATGGCCATTTGATGATAATCAATTGCCGGTTGGTGTATATTACATGTTCTGCCCTATTCTGTGATATTGGAATTTTTCCGTGATATTTCTCATATGTATTATATCTCATTATAATCTTTATCGACCTCAGTGTCTGCCAGTAGCTTGATTTCATGAATTTAATCTAATGATCTCTCAGTATGTGATTAATAAAAACTTGCATTCTATGTAGGTCTAGTGGATGTTCATGTATTCTAACTGATGGAAAAATCCTGAGGATTTTACAGAATTCGATTCATCTGATTATGTTGACTTTCCTTTAATCATTTTGCTCCGCTAATTATTTGGAGGAATAAGTATTTAATTAAATTTTCTTTGAAATTTACTTCTTTTCATTAAATCCTAATTTTTGAGCTTCTTTAATACTGTCGAATTCTACTTTAAAAGGAATATATATATATATATATATATATATATATATATATATATATATATATATATATATATATATATATATATATATATATATATATATATATATATATATATATATATATATATATATATATATATATATATATATATATATATATATATATATATATATATATATATATATATATATTAAATAAAAATGGAGAGTCGTGACTGGTTGTATATTCATTTGTTGCTTGGTTAAAGTAAAATTATTCATAATTTGTATGTAATAACTTACAGTATTTAACATTTGAATTATTATAAAAAGGAAAATTATTATACACAAAATTAAAGACCAAGAACGCCAAGTTAATATAATTTTGAAATTCAACATTAAATTTACTAGCTTTATCATCTAGATGAGTAAGAGGACTAGCCATTGCTGAGTTTACTAAACAGAAAGCTTTGATGGATAAAACAATGCAGTGATCGCATCTTAGGTGTAATAAAGCCAATCATGCAGTCACATATTGTTGATTGCCTAACATTGTTGCAGCACCATCTGTTGACAATAAACAAATTTTCTTAGAAAATTAATTTGATTTTTTTAGAAATAACTTATTTTGTGGTATAATTTTTTAACAGTATTAAAGTCAGAAATTCTTTACAAAAAAATTTTTCCACTGAAAACACACCTGTGCTATCTGTGAATTCATCAATAGCAATCGACAAAAATTCCACCTGTTTTATATCGGTAATTATAAATTCAAACACTTTTTAGTTCCTTAAATTTCAATTCTGCATATTGTCAAAGTATTTGACATTGGAATCTACTGAACATTATTTATTTATTTATTTCGATTTATTTCGTGCTTTATTTCATTTTATCGTCAATTACTATTTCTTGCAAAACTGCCAGTATGCATTCTTTCACCGTTTCTAAGTCATTAGTTTTCACAATACATGCAATGAAGCAGCTGTCGTTTTTGCACTGTCACGCTTATAAGATGTATATTATAAGATGTATTTTACGGGTTTGGTACATCTAAATTATTTTTATGCTTAATATTTTTGCTGTGAGGACGAAATCCATAAATAGTTTTAAATGGTTAAAAATTTCAATTTTCTCTTGATTTTGAAAATTTTTAATAAGGGTATTTTAAAGGACTTGCACTATTTTAAATTTACTTTTATACATTTTTTTAAGTATTTCATTTAATCTCATTTTTATGTCCTTAAGAGTATGTAGTGTGTAAGTGACTGTATTTATACATCTTTATTCAAATTTATAAAATATGAACTTCATAAATATTCAAAATAAAGACCCTGATTAAAAATAACTGGTAATATGACTGAGATAAAGAAAAATTTAGGAATTATATTACTTTCCTCTAATTAGTTTTACATTTATTGTTAATTTTGTTATTAATACAATTTTATAACCTTTGTTTTTCTGAGGCCAATCCCGTAGTCAATTTTTCAGCAGCTAGCAGTTGTCGTTGCATTATTGCCATCTCTTTATTCAATCTTTCCATTTCATCTTGTGCATCGTCAAACTGTTTTCTTAATGTTTTTAGCTGATCTTCTAATCTTTGAACTTCTTCTTGTAATCTTTCTAGTTCTTTTTTGGCTTTATTAAACTCTCTCTCCAACATTTTTACTCGTTCTCTTTTAGGTTTAATTTCTCTGGCAACGTCATAGAATCCAAGGATTGAAATTATGAACTTAAGAAACCCTCCTCCTGCTTTACTAGCTGATCTGACATCTTCATATGTTAGTTTCCGCTTTGCCATGTTATCTATTAAATTTTTTTTAAAAGTTTTATTAAATAAGTTCCAATATTAAAATGCATTATTAAAAATATATTTTTTTTAAAATTTAGTAACTGGGCAGTATTTGATAAAATAATAAATATTGAAGATTCGTTTTGTAAAATAATTACTTTAAGTTCTTGTCTATGAAAAAATGTTGTGAAAAAGAAAAAACAGAATATCGGCGTATACATAAGTGTAGCTTATACACAAAATCAATTTATTAAAAAAGTTATACATTTTTAAAAATTAATTTTTATTAATTAGATCCATTAAATTCCTCATCGTATTCAATATTAAAGAGTTTAAACACCTCGCCCGATCCAGTGGTTGTAATTTAGATATCAGTCCTCCAGGAATAACAGCCAACACCTTTCCTATGACTTCTTGTGTGATGTAAGGTCAAGCCTAATCATATATTAAAACTGGTTTTTGGCAAAAAATTGAATTCTTGCGTTTTCGCCAAAAACTTTCCAACCTAATAACTGACCATATTCGCGTCAATCCATCCCCTTTCGTTTGCTGTGATAATAATTCCTTTAAGGAAGACATTTTTGGGAATGGTTATTTGTTTGAAAATTACTGAAGGTCTGCATTTTCCACCATCGCCTGTAGCACACAAGAAAAGAGTAAAAATGCACTTTTCATTGCCAGTGGATGATTGTGGCTCCATCCTAAAAATGGTACACTAGCATATTCAACGCCTCATATAGTAACTTGCCTACTATATTTTGCCTTGCATATTAATTATGCATTTACTTTTAATTAATAAATTTTTGACATTCTAACATCAGTTGAATCCTTTGTCTCAACTGTGTGTTAACTCGGCGACGCCCAGTGCAGAAAAAACACGCTTCTGGAACTCCAACCGCGCCATGTGGGGAGTGAGAAAAACACCAATATCTACACACTCTCCTCTCTTAAAAAATGTAATAGGTGCGAGTGAGACCACCGACCTCCTTCCTATAAGTTATAGTACATTGCGCTTATCCATGAGTCCGGCTTATCTATGATAGGAATTTTATTTTAAAAATTCAAATTCAAATTGAAATACTGATAACATTTAAATTTATTATTATTATTATTATTATTATTATTATTATTATTATTATTATTATTATTATTATTATTATTATTATTATTATTATTATTATTATTATTATTATTATTATTATTGTGAGAATATAAACAGCACAAGCCTGTGTGAGAATATAATTAAATTAATTAAATAAATAAAATAAATAATTAAATAAATAAAAGTTAAATAAAATATTCATTTTTTTTACCAATATTTCAATAATATCTTTTGCAAAACTTTATTTAATATAACATTTTTCTAAACCACAAATTCCGAACTTTTATAGCAAACTTTTATCAATTACACTTGTTTTTGCCTCTGTATCTAATAAACATCGAAATTTATTATTATTAATACAATTAGAAATACAAATCCAAAAGATTATTGTCTTCATAAGTTGATTCATTTTTCTTTGTAGCATTTACTGATAAAAATGCTGTTACAAATTTCTTTGTATATTTTTCTGAAATGTCCATTAGCTCGAAAAATCTTTCACATTCTTGCATGAAATCTTCAATGTTTGCTCCAATTTCGTAGTTTTCTGGTGGTTTAATAAAATTGGGTATCGTGGTCGCCATACTAGATGTTATACTTTTAGTGTTTATAACATCCATAATTAAAAACTAATATTTATTTGCATAGAATTTCAAATTATTGGAATATCAGAAATAAAAGTTGACGAATTTATAGTAGCCAGTGATATCTCCGAAAATAATTGGAGAAATATATATTTGAAAACATTTAATATTAAAAATTGGAAACATCCTTTGTATTATTACGATATGAATAAATAAATTGACATATATTGTGGTATTAAAAAGTTTAGATACTTTAAAGAAGTTAATTCCAATTATCAATATTAACTTTACTTAATTTCATCTTTTATTTGTAACTAAAAATTTAAATATAAAAAACAAATTTTCCAGTAAAGACCAGCAAATTTAGTTATTTAATAATTTAAATTACTTAAAACATTTTAAAAATTCTTTAATGAAGACCTTTAACCGCATTAATATTTTTTAACGGTATTGCTTCTACGTCTAAAGTTTGAAGTTCTTTAATAAAATTTGCATCTGCCATTAGTCCTCTAGCAGATTTCCAACTTATTTCTCCAGATTGTAATACCAAACAAAGTAATTCACCAACTATCTGAACTGGTTTAGGAGGAGTAGCAAAAGCTCGAATTTCAGTAACATCATTTTTATCCAATTCATCTAGCGCTCGCTTAGCTGCTTCAAGAGCAGGCATTGCCAAGTTCAAAGCCTCTTCTGCTTCTCCCTGAAAAGAGTTCATACGATTTAAATTGAACTTAAATATTAGAAACCTTTTCCCTGGTAATAACTTTTGATTGGTGCGTAATTTCAACTGATTTTTCCTGAGCTAATTTCTTTTTGATTGTAGCTTCTTCAGTCGAGGCGTTGATTTCAACCATTAAACGTTCACATGATATTGTTTTTTCTTCAACAATTACTTTTTGCTCTGCCACTTTAGCATTTAATAATTTGATTTGTTTTGCAGTATCTTCAAGTTTATCAAGTCCTACCGACAACCGCTGTCTTTTAAGTTCAAGATCCCTATTTTCATCAATATATCAAAACACTAACTATTCTAAAACGCTAAAAAACTCTAAAATTACGTAATGTTTTGTGATGTCTGAGAATTTGTTAATATCGGGTAGAAACCCAAGAAAACCTTTTTTATTTGTTCAAAACGATAATACAAAACCAAAAAAAGGGTAAAAGAAACGAATTATATAAATTTTATAGTTTCGTGCTTCATTCTTCAAGCGATGTTTATTAAAAATGATAATAATAATAGTAATAAAGTATAGTGATGATTTCTTGGTAGCAGCATTTATTGTTTTAAATAATAGTAATAATAATAATAATAATAATGTTGGGCTACAAACTAAAATCAATTGGTTTTCTTATTTTGATAGGATTTTCTTGTTTTATTCAGTAAAAAATAGCAACAGTGAAAAGTCAATTGAGATACCTAAACAGCAAAAAGCATTAGGTCAACATAAATATTATGGAAACATCAACTAAACAAAATAAATAACGCAACAAGAGGAAAATAAATAAAACAAAACAATTTAAAATTTAAAAGAAAACCGCAGAAACTAACACATAATACACAAAGTAGGAAGCACGAAAAAATAAAAGTTTGCTGAAAAAAGACAGAATTACAGAAAGCACCCCCAATCGGGAAGGTGTACAAAAGTAACTGATGAACAACCAGAATTGAAGAAAAAGAAATTAGTTTGAATTAAAATTAACCATAAATTAGAAACTGAACAGACCAATCAAAATGACGGTAAATAAAACTGCAAAATAGATCAAAAATTTATTATTTTAGCACACATTGCCGATCCTGATTGGTCAAAATCCACAACGAAAAACAATATAAGGGTCCCTCTCAAGGGAGATTTTCACTGTTAACTTCTGTTAAATTACAGTCACACGTTTCCTTTCAGCGATTTCAAATATTAATTCTAGTAACTAGCAGACATTACAGCATTCAGTTTTATCATATATTCTCGAAGAATTCTAATGTAACAATGGTTTGGTAATTTTTATTTTATTTGTGCATGTTCTATGTAATTTAATGAAGTTCAATTAAACCTTTTTAATCACAAATTCATCTTCAAAATAATGTTCAAATTTAGTTTTTTCAACAACACTTATAATTATACCAAATTGATCAATTGTTTTATCTTCTGTAAATTTTGGTAAATTAATTCGAAAATGATCACTATCACTAATAACTGATACTGATTTTAATCCAAATTTAATAGCATGTTCAAAATCTGGAAACGTTATTTTAAATGGAACATGTGGACAAACAACAACCAAATTCTCATATCTTTCAATGAACATGTCAACTTCAGGAGTATTTGTAGGATTTATTACTTCAAAGGTTCGATTTGAATTATTTATTCTAAAATATTTAATTTCTTCATCCATCTTTACTTTTTCATATTGTATCAATGAATTACTGTAATAAGGAAAAGTATTATACACAAAGGTAAAGTCCATGAGAGCTACTTCCCATTCACCATCCAAGTGCATTGAATTTTGAAATTCGACAATAAATTTACTAGCTTCATTATCAGGGAAAATAAGAACAACTATTAAAAGGTAAAATAATATAAAAATCTTTCATAATATTTATTTAATCAATTGATTTTTCGATATCCAAGTTGGAGTTTCATATCCATGCCATTTAACATAGTATTGTTTATATTTACCATCTTTTTTGTTTTTTAAAATCTTTTGAATTCTAAATATTGTAGAAGCAGGAATAACTCGGAGTTCTTGTTCGTAGAATTTACCAGTGATTGGTTTGTTTTCATGATCAACTATCACATATATGACAGGATTCTGTTTTGTATATAGTTCATCACTCCAATTATTATCAAAGTTTTTGATGAATGGTGAAGAATTGATTTTACTAATTCTTTACTAATTCTCACCAACCTTATATTTGGGTTTATTGATTTTATCTATCTTTGTTTAATTTTTAGTAAAATCAACAGGTGTTTGTCCTTTTAATCCTCTATGTGGTGAATGATTGTAACTGAAAATAATTTTTGGCAAAAGATTTATCCAAGTTTTATTACCTTGATATACAAAATATTTTTTCAATCGTTCTCTTAAAGTTCGATTAAATCGTTCTACATGAGCAGCTTTGAACTGGGAAAATACTGAGTATTCCTTTGACAACCTCTTTAACTTTGCTGTTATAAAATTCCTTACCTAACATTTAAAAATTAATTAATTAAATTAATTTACCTAAATCGGTTTGTAAATTAATAGGTTTACCATCTGCAAACATTTATTTTATCGTATCAGCCATTTCATTTGCAGATTTAGTTTTTGTAGGAACAGCACGAGAATATCTATTAAAAACATCAATACAAGTCAGAATATATTTGTACTCCTTGTTAATTTTTGAATAAAGTATCATTTCCATCAAATCTATTTGCCATACATCATTGTTTCCAATTATTTTGTATGGTCTTGTTGGAAAACGTTTCAACATTGGTTTATTTAAACTATATGCTAATTGATTAGATAACCACTTCTGAAATTCTTTCTTTGAATTATTCACTCGTTTTGTTAATTTTTCTACACCACCAAAACGATCTGGATCTTTTGGGTTTGTCCATATTGTTTTGAACTTATTCTCTTTTGGGTTTGTTTTCACTTTTTTCACTTTTTTCATTTTTGTTTTGTGATACGTTTCCTTCATTATTACAACAAGTTGACAAAATATTAAAATCTACAATATTTTTATTTGGTAATGAACTCTTGATACCCATTAAGAACTTAATGATGAGATTGCACTAATTGCAGATAAAACTATAAGAATTAATGCACCCAAGAACCCTCCTTTTTGTTTATATATTATCTTTCTCATTAGACGATTTTTTGTATCAACTAGAGATATAAGTGATCTTTTATGTCTTTGCAATACTAATCTTTTAGCTTTAGTTATATTTACATTGCCACGGACAACATTATTAATAAATTAAAGCAAATCATCAATAACAAATGATGGAAAAGACTGCAAAATCGATATTCGTTTCGAATTTGGTGCGTTTATTAAATCATTAAAATATGGTAAACTCCGTTCAAATTTCATTATTATTATTACTTAACGCGACGGATTGTTTATAATTTGATCCACTTCTTGATTTGTTTCTTTGTTTTCTTTGTACGTTTTGTTTTCTTGGTAATTTTTTTCGAAACACTTGGAAGATTTTTAACAACTACTTTTTTAAATGACATAATTAATTATATTAACTTTTCAGTTTTTTTTTATAAATCGTAACACCGTTTATATTAAAAATATCAGTTCTAATACGCATATCATCTGGACTTTGTTGTGTAAAATCAAAAAATAAATATCCATGAGGAATTTTTGTTGCATCTTGGAATGAATCAATCAAAGATTTTCTATTATTTGGATAAGCTTGTCTTGCAAGAAAATCTATTATTGTTTGATCTCTAGGATTTTTGAAAATAATTAAATATTGGACTTTTAAATTACGTGTTCTATGACTTCCACCTTGATGAAAAAGATTTTGTGTAATGAAAATAACTGTAACTTCACAATGTCTACTGATTTTTGTAAATAAATTATTAAAATCTTTTTCTTTATTTGCTTTCTGGTACAAATCATCAATAATAATAACATCACCTTAGCGTATTCTAGATGAACATTTTTTATCAAATCCTTTTATTATTGTCATTTTTAATTTACAGAAACTGCTTTGAGTCAATCCGTGCTCTTCATCTGCACCTTGATGCCAATATATTTTATTAAATTTTGATTTAAACATGTTTGATTGTAATAAATTACATACAAATAATGTTTTCCCGCTTCCACTAGGTCCTACAATTTGATATACTGCGTCATTTCTTAAATCCATTTTAATTAAATTATTTAATTTAATTTGTTTATAATTACAATAATTAGAATGATTAGCAACATTAATTATAGAGGAAGATGCGTAGTAAATGGAATGAAGTTCACATCGGGAAAACCTCAACATGTTGTGGACAGAAGTGGAAAATATTCAATTTTATTCTTCAAGAGCGGGAAATGTAGGATGATGGGATGTAAGAAACCATTACAAGAAGGTAATCTCAAATATCAGATTCAAGATTTACAAATCCAATCAATTACATTAACGTTAGATATGGGTATATGCACTGATATAAATACATTGTCAATAAAAACCGATAGTTACTACGAGCCTAAAATATTTCCAGCTTTACGTATTCTCAAGTATAACCCTCTATGTGTAAATGTTTTTTCAAGCGGTAAAGTTGTTATATTAGGGATTAAACCATTTGATTATTTTAATCAAATTCAAGAAATTCAGAAATTTATTACATCATTAACGATAAATATCACAACAAATGAAGAAATATTGGAATATTTATTAAGTTATTAATTATTAATTAATTGTGTTTAAATTAACTGAATATCTACAAAAACATAAATTCAAAAATGGATGACGATAAGCAAGCATATATATTCCAAACAATATTAACAAGGATGGAAGAATTGTTCCGAATATAAAGAATAGACTTTCGTATTGCGCTCCAGAATTATTAGCTTATAGAATCAAGCAATTAACAATATAGAATAACAATTATCAATATAGAATAAATTATACGAAGACATTACGAATCTGTCCAAGAATCAAGATTTAAATGCAATGACGATTGTGAAGTATGTATGGATCCAATGAAATTACCATGTCCGTTTAGGTGTAGATGCTGCCAAGAATATAAGATGAAAGAAATTGTTCATATTTTACTGGCAGAATTAAGAAGAGCTTATTACAAGCAAATATTGGATGAATAAATTTTATATCTTTACATTTGTTCGTTTTATTTGTTTGGTCAATTTTTATGTGTTTAGTTATGTGTCTAGTTAATTTTTATGAATTTGGTTGATATATTATTATTATTATTATTATTATTATTATTAATATATAAAAAATTTCATTAGAAGTTAACTTTGAAAATTATTCCATTAAAACTTTCATTAAAAATTATCCTAAAAAAATTAATCTATAAAAAATTTCATTAAAAAATTTCAATTCTCAATCACTGACTATTATTTCAACTTTTTGTTAATAAATTTTTAAAATCTTACTTTAATTTACTTATTTAACTTTAATTTAAAATTTTTGACCATTGATTACTTAATTTTTAAATTTAGACCTTAATTTACTTTAATTTAATTTTTTAAACCTTGATTTACTTTAATTTAAAATTTAGACCTTTATTTACTTTAATTCAAAAATCTTAGCACATAATTTACTGTAATTCAATTTTTAGACCCATAATTTGCTTATTTAGAAATTTACCACGTTTTTTAGTGTAAACTACCTTTTTCTATTGAAATTCTCAGGACCAAGAAGACCCACCTGAATTGACCTAGAAAAATCCATGCTTTTTTAGTGATAATTGGATTTTTGTATTGAAAATATCCTGAGACCTTAAATTACCACTGTTTTTAAATATAGACCTCCTTCTTCTATTGAAAATATATTGAGACCTTAAATTACCACTGTTTTTGAGTGTAGACCACCTATTTGTATTGAAATTCTCAGAACCATGAAAACCCACCTTAATATAATTTGAAAATTCCATGCTTTTTAGTGGTAATTCAAATTTGTATTGAAAATCACAGGACCATCGAGACCCCTTCACTATAGTCTGAATAATACTGACCTTTTTTCTATAGGGCCTATGTATTGAAAAAAATATGTGTAGCGTACGGAAACAATTGCGTAATCAAAAAGCAGAAAAATATTACGGGAACAATTTTTACAAGGGGTGTAATTGTTCCCGTACGCTACTAACTACCTACTCAGGTAGAATTGAAATTCAAACTAAACTTGGTGTCTTTTAAACAAACTAACTCATTAATTTTTTTAAATATAATTTTGCTAAAAAGTCATAAATTATATTTAAAAAAATTAATGAATTAGTTGGTTCAAAAAACAAATACACTATATGTACTATTTAACAGTTGTTATTATTATTATTATAATTATTTTTTATTATTATCACTTTGTTAAAAATGGCATTACAAAATTTGACTATAACTTAAAAACAAGCCTTATTTAATAAAATTACAATAAAATAAATATATCTTACATGTCTTTAGTCTCTAATAATGTTAAATAGGTTTTTATATAATTCATAAAATTCGTAGCTGTTACATAATTATCGCGTCGTAGATTACGTTGGAAAATTTGGGATTCAATTTCAACCGATCGATGAATTGTGACAACATGCGTGATCACGTGTTCCCAGAATGCTTGTGGTATTAATGGATTCTAGAAATTTAAAATATTATTATTATTTGACATTTAGGAATTCTGAGCTACAATATCTTTATACAGGTATGTAGCTGGCAATCATATCCATCGATCTCCTTTATTATAACATAGAATTTGGTAGATGGTAGTTTCACTATGTTAATGGTAATTTACTATGTTAAAAAATAAAGTTATAAATTAAATTAATTAAAAACACTGCAATTAAAAAAATATTTACTTACACAAAAATTAAATAAAATTAAATAAAAATTAAATTAAATATAAATAAAAATTAAATAACATAGTAAATCTACCATTTACCGAAACACATTTTCGAGATAGTTTTCGTTAATATGGCAGTACTTATTATTATTTATTATTTATTAATTTAATTTATTACTTTATTTTTTAACATAGTAAATTACCATTAACATAGTAAATCTACCATTTACCTTCAAAAGAAATAAGTCGAAAGAAAAAGGGGTTTGTTAAATAATATAATTTCCAGTAATATGTCAATCAGAGATATCATTTTAATCTTTATAGTTATTAACATTGTTAGGTTGTCGGAAAATAAGAATGTTACTAATTATTACTCTAACAGCATTGAATTCTCAAAATGAGATAAATCTAACAATATATTAATAGGTAAATTTAAATATCTAAATTTATAATATTATAATATTATAATAAATGTATGATTGTTGAATGTGTTGACATCACTCAGAATATGAAAATATATTTAATTTATTTTTCAAGGTTTAGTTGGAAGTTTGTTTTAATAATAAAGTTTGGAAAAATCTTGAATATTTGAAAGTAATAATTATGAATAAAAATAAGAATTTCAACGCCAATGTTCAATTCATCAAGTCACCTGAAATTTTTGACATCGGAAATGACACGGAAAAAGTCTTCAAACTAAAACATGTTATGTAACTAAAGTGACCAGATTTTTAGATGGGCAAAGCGAGACAACTTTGAAGGAGAGATAAGGTGACCCGACTATAAAGCGGGACGTCTGGTCACCTTATATATAACCAATAATGAAAAAAATTCCAAGATTATAAAGAAGTTATAAAATTTTTTTTGTGTTATCTCCCTAGATTTTTTCGGGGTAGAATTCATTTTTTTCAATATCCTTACTGTGATATCCGTTTCTGTGTAGGATTTTATTGAATTTTAATTGCTGTTAATAGTTTTCATTTTCTTCAATACTTCGATTAGGTATCCTTTGTTTCTCGGTTTTTATGACTTTCTGTAAGTATGGAAACGCTGATTATTGGTGTATAAATATTTCTTTGCGAGCTGGCTTTTTGTAAAACCCGTATGTTGGAGTGTCTACTTCTATTTAAATTCTTAAGTCCAGTAGATCTTCCGGATATTCGATTTCAAATTTAATATCTCGGTGAGCCGCATTAAATATATGAAATATTTCCTCCGCTTCTTTTTTGCACTTGGTCGATGGATTGTATGGTCCTCGTTGTTTGTCGTTCGAGGTTATCCAAAAAACGATTGTTAAAAATCCTGATAAGCTAGAACCTTTAGGCAGACCTTTAACTTGTTTATATATATTTTATTCATAGGTAAAAAATGTGTTCTCCAGGATAACAGTAAGAAGTTCGACACTATTAGAGAAGAAATAATCTCTAATTCCCCAATCTTTCTCAAACTGTATGAGAACTGTGAATTGAATTTTCATTGGCCCGATTCCTCTCATTTCCGCAATCAATTTATCAATTATTTTTGTTGTTAGGGAGATTTGAAAAAGGTTTTCATTTTCACCGTTAAATCTTAGATTTTTTCTGGCCCCATTAAAAATGATTTTTGAGGGAACACAATACCCAATACTAACAGCAGGTTTTTTTGGTTTATTATTAGAATCATTAGCAAAGGATAATAAATTGCATGCTGATTCAAACTAGTAGTATGATGCGAGCTCCCTGCCGGATTTTGGTCCCCCCCCCTAAATACTCAATAATTAATCAGAAGTTAACAAATATTTTCAATAATCATTTTCTTTTATTTCATTATTTTTATTTAATTAATTAATTATTATAATTTTATTTCTTTATTAATTTTTTTTTATTTTGTTATTTAATTTATTTTAGTGTAAATTTAAATTATTAATTCTTATCTATTATTCTTAATACTCTTTTTTTTTACTAATTTATGCAAACTGAGACAAAAATGTTCAAAGTATAAACATATATTAGTCAAACTTATTAGTCAAACTTATATATTTATTTCTAAAGAAAATCAATAAAAACCAATATTTTAACAAAGATTTATTTAAATAAATCTGATATATCTTCAGCTGATTCTTTAAATTGCGAGAATTGTGAATCCGGATCGAATTATTGAACAGCAAATGAGTCACCTCCCATATAATGCCCATATGAATAACTTTTATCTTCCCCCATCCAAACCCTTTTATGATCTGCGCTGGTAAGTGCAGTTTTTTCATTTTTTATGGTGAATAACTGGTGATTTTTGTTAGTTATTTTAGTTTGCGGTATAGAAAAAATTTGATTAGTGTTTTAACAATCCAGGTACGACTGATGTTTTATGTCACTACCTTTCAATGTTACTCCTTTAGCTTTTTTAGTCCCGTCATCACCTAACAAACTATAACACTTTGGCCTAAGAAAAACCCCCTGCTTACATTTAAGACCTTTATTCTCGTCTTTGAACTTTCCAATGACAGAATCAAGGTTCCTACTATATAAAAGATGACTAGTATCGTAATTAGATGTGTCTAGTAAATTATCACGGATCATGGCTAATAAAAGAACATCAAGCTTACAATTAATTACTTCAAGAAAAAATAAATCCGTATCGCCTGCAACGATATTAATTTTACAGTTGAATTCGTTACGATATTTTTGTAACTCTTCATACTGCAGCTGATACATTCTAAGTTTAGATAAATCCAGTACAGTTTGACCAATGTAACTGGGTCTATCTAAACAAATGGCTTCCTTATTTAGCAAGACTAATACTAAGTCATTGTCAATTTCATAAGTCCTTTTAAACGTTGGTTTAGATGTATATGAGATTAGCCTAGAAGCTGAATTACAAAGCCGCAAATTCAGACGTTTTTTCAGATTCTCTACGGTTTTGCCGTAAAGACTATTATTTAATAACTTATAATGATTTTTATCCAAGGCATTACTCGATTCCGCCCTAAGTTTGGTATTGGTATCGATGTAATCTTTAAAAATATTATCGTTTGTGAATTTAATTGCCCTATGTACATGAATTAATTTTACACCAAGAAAAAGAAAAAGCTTCAGAAGTCTCCAATGAAGAACATAGTTCTTTTGGGGCTGTGTGTAAGCATCAACTTCTCAACTTTAGAGCCAGATGGACTCACTCAATTCATTATTATTATTTAATTAATTTTATTAGAAATTTCATTGAAAATTGTACAATAAATAAAAACTTACATTTTTACATCCAAATCGAATCACGACTCCTCAATAGAAACATTTTGGCATCATCCCCTATACAAATGGGAGCATAATCTTCAGTAGTTTCATCTCTAATAATAATGGAGGCATAATTCATAATATCATCCCCATTGGAAACGGATGCATCATTGACATTAACATCAAAATTGATATTAATATTTCCTATAATTCATTTTAAATTTGAACTAATTAAACTAGAAATAATTTACCACTTCAGAATATGTTACAAATCGTAAACTTCCACAAATTATGAGTGATTTCGGCTGCAAATACCATTAATAACAATAAATATAAAACTTCAACTTAATGAAAACAACAATGAAAAACTGCCAAACACCGAAAGATATGTACTTTAGAAAAAACATCGTCTATTGCATCACATTGCACCAAAGAGTTAAAGAACATCTAGATCCTGGTGGAACATCCTCGTTGGGCAGACATCTCCGGCAGTGTCAGCCAACAGAGGAAAGAAAAAATATTTCAATAGAAATCATAGCTAATGGAAACATCCAAAAGAAAAATGTCAGAATCAAAGAAGCAATTCTCATCATAAACAGACAGCCAAAGATCAACACTAAAGAAGAAATCAATGAAATCATGAATTTGATCTGTTGTCATTGACTTTGAGAATAACTGACAATATATAAAGAAATTAAAAAAAATAGAATAAATTAAAAAGTAATAATTAGAATAATATAGAAAAAAAATTTAAAAAAATAGGGTTTGAAAATCAAAATTGACACATTTATTGAAATATTTAAATAGCATATATAAGTAGTTATTGGAGGCTTTATTTAAAATATTTTCAAATATTTATTAGGCTTCTAGAAGCTAATTATAGAAGCTGTAAAAAATTTAAAAAATTTTTAGTTTGTGTCATTTTGAAATTTTAAATGTAAAAATTTTAAAAGTTTTTAGTAAAACAATTCATTATATTTACAACCAATGAGAATTAAGAGAAAGGAAATAAAAGAAAGATTGAAGGGTATTTTGGGGAAGAACATTGCTAAATTCCAGGAGATTGACAAGGACTATCGTATAGTCGAAAATTCTTTCATTAAATACATTATTTGCAGCAAAAGGCTTAAATTATCATTTTATTGTTTTAAATTCATAAAATTATTCTCAAACAATCTCTAATCATTCTGTTAGTGCTTTCAGCATGGAGTGTCTGCTGGAGTTTTAGAGTTTTGGAGTTAAAGTTTATGGATTTCAAAAAGAATAAATTTTATTTGGTTTCAAAACCCCAAAATAAAGAACTTTGGCAATATAAAATCTTGCAAAAAATGATAACTGTGAGGTGTTTTCAGCTGAGAATTAAATATTTCAATGACTTATTAAAATAAATTTAAATGATAAATAATTGACTATTTAAAATAACTTTTAAAAACCTTTTTAAATTGAAATTTTAAAATTTTTAAATTAAAAAGCTTTTATTAGTAAAATTTTTTTAAATAAATATATTTTAAATATCGAAATTTAATAAATGGCTTTTTCATTCAACGCTGAAAATTTGTTTGGAAATTATACAATATTTCATTAAATAAATACTTGACGTTAACTTTTGAACCGGATTTAAAAAATAATTTAGAAGATGTATTAACCCATATGTTGCCAAAACTATTTTTTTCAAAAAANTTTTTAAATAAATATATTTTAAATATCGAAATTTAATAAATGGCTTTTTCATTCAACGCTGAAAATTTGTTTGGAAATTATACAATATTTCATTAAATAAATACTTGACGTTAACTTTTGAACCGGATTTAAAAAATAATTTAGAAGATGTATTAACCCATATGTTGCCAAAACTATTTTTTTCAAAAAAAACATAAAATTAGTAAAATCTTATTTAAAGTAGCTAAATAAAGTTATTATACAAAATCAAGAATAAACAAAGAAATTAACTGGTCAAGACTTGTATTGTGATGTGCTAAACACATTCTTATTATAAATATCTCAAAATAACTAGCGTATGCAAAATAAAAAATATATATAAGGAGCATTCTTTTAAAAGGACGGTAGCAACATTTGGGTTAATAATAACAAATAACAAATAATTCTAATAATAATAAAAATTTAAATTGTTAAAACTAAAGATTTTAGCTGAAGTATTTCTTTGAAAAATAATTGTGAATGTATTTATTATGTCATGGGCACTAAATGAAACAGCAATAAAAATATTTCTATATATTGAAAGTGTTAAATTTAGATATTTAATAAATTTAATAAAAAAAAGATATAGTTCAAATTCTTGTTAAAAATTAATTTTCAGGTGGAATTGATTTTACATAATTATTATAAATTGTAAATGATTAATGCTGGTATTAACGTCACCTTTGGATCAATTGCATAACAAGCCACTGCATATAATGCTTGTTCAGGCCATGGAAAGTACCAATCATATTAGTGTTATTAACAACTCCTGGAAAATTTCGACATCTATTTCTTAAAGTATCTCCAACTGGACTCATTGTTAACACAATATGTAATCTAGCAACACACAGTGCACAGAAATACTGCCATATTCCTTCTTTATTTTCAGGATAACCAGTTTTAACGCCTTCGTCCCAGATTTTTTCAAATATCGATTCTTTTTCCTCGTCGGCAAATAAAGTAGGAACCATGCCCATCGTCAACATGTTGTTTATAAATTCAAGAAATCCTGAATATTATTAGATTTTTAAAAATTTTACAATTTTAGAATATTATTTGTATTTAAAATCTACCTTCTTGAGCTACGTGTTGATCACCAAACAAGAACATATAATCTGATTTTTCTGTAGCGAGTTTATTGTATAAAACTTTCAAATCTTCTCGAAATTCCCTTTCGCCATAACCTTTGCTTAAAGACAATTCGAAATAGCTCAAATCAGCTGAAAATGCAGCAAGCCTGGATAAGCTTCTTTTTCCAGATCCACTAACAGCAACAAGAAGAGCATGTCCGCCATCCATTCTTAGAATTCTATGAATACTATTCAAGTGTTCCAGAGCATCATCAAAAAGAACCAAATCTAAAGTTCCTTGATCTGATTCATTATAACTTTCCATCAACTAAAACATATTTTCAATAATTTTTTAATTTTTGAATACTTTACCTCTTGAAAAAATGCCTTGATTACGTCATAATCTTGTAGATCGTCGTAAAGCCTAGGTTCATCTTCTAATGAAGCATTCCAATAATCGCCATATAAAATAGGATTTGATTCGAGATGATTAATAAGTTTAGGAAATTCTTCTCTTAATATATCCAACAATATTTTCTGAAACAAAATTAAATAATTGATACTGAGATTACAAAGTTGATCTGAATCATTAGTGTAAAAAATAATGATTTTAAAATAAATTTCAGAGAATAATTGTGGAGTCTGATTATTTCAAATACTGATCATTTTCCGTGGTCAAATGCATTTTGAATACCCATCTGCGGTGATGGCTAATGCAACTCGTATTTTTACCATGTGTTACGGCCTGGCATACACATGTTTGCATAGAATAAAATCATCTATAATATGAAAACAATCAATACTCTTATATTATTAAAACACAAACTTAACTGTGTGCTGAAATTTAATAATTCATCGAATGAAAGTATTTACTGTAGAAAGAGAGAAAGAGGGAAAAAATTAGTTTAAGACACAAACAACTGCTGGGCGAGTGGGGAGAAAATTATACCCATTAAAACAACAAGAGTCTGAGCAAGATCAGTTTATACATTAACTCATCAATAAGGCTTTAGGATTCAAGCAAGCACAAAGGTCTGAGTTACCCAACAAGCCGCATGACTGTTGCTTTCACGACTAGGCACCCGTAAGGTCTTCCATGTTGGTTCGTGCAGAGTCGGTGGAGGACATGAGGCAGAAGCACCTGTCTTAGCACTACTTTATCATGTGCTTCCGGTTCGGTTTCTTGACTGCCGTTAAAAGGACTTAACCCTTTCCAGCCCAGTGATTCCAAATGGAATCATTAGTTAAAAACTCAGTTTTTTTCTCTCTACTACCAAAACGGTTGGCAGTAACTAGTGAGAACTATAGTAAGATATGTTTTTAACAGTTGGCACAGTTGGGCAACAAAAAAAATGAAGTAAAATATTTTTATGATAAAATAAGTAGTTTTGGTACCTACTTAATGCATATATTTTTTTTGTTTTGAAAAAATTTGGGCTGGAAAGGTTTAAAGCTTTGTAAGGAAAAAGATTCGATCTATTCTGAAGTAATATGGTACCCACGAGTAATAGTTAGTAACATTCTATCGTTACCATCTGAGGGTAAAGTCATTCACTCTAAGAAAATCAGAATAAGTTACAAGACTTAACCACACACAATATTTTATTTATAAAGTTACCTCACATATCTAACACGAATTATATTAACAGAGTAAATAATAACATGCACCGGATACACGAAATCAGAATGTGGTGAAGACCCAATATTTAACGTCACTGCCAGCAGATCATGAATGGGCGAGACGAAATGGTAGGATGGATCGCGATGGCATATCCACGAGATCTACATCGGCTCGGCCCAGAAAGAAGCGGCCTAGACGTCAGCGAGCATATCATCGAGGTCGAAATCCATGTCGACCGTCGCCTGCTAGGGTAGATACATCGGGGAAATAATACGAGAGGTTGGTTCAGGGACAGCAGAAGCGGCCATTTTGGTCTCGTCTTCGTCCTGACGAAGCTTCTTCCAGCGAGTGAGTTCTGCACGCGAGAGTTGGTGACGTTTCGGACGCGTCGCGACTGATGAATATGATTCCTGAGAAAGTAACTTAGAGACGATTGACGATTTCCCCACTCATTCCTTGATTACAGCCATGGGTGAAGGACCGGCACTGGTGGTTGGTATGCATCCCGTGCAAGCAAGTCCTTAATTGACGGAGGAGTAAGCCCCGAGATGATGTGCTGCGAAAATCATCGCTTGCTTTCTTGGATCTGTTAATACAACGCAAAGAGAAACACTATGAGACAGAGATTTATAGAAAACCAACTGATACTGGTCTCTATACATCTTCAGAAAGTTTTTGTGAATTCAAGTATAAAAGAAATATGGTGAAGGGGTTGATTTATCGTGCATGGTCTTTATCTTATACTTTTAAAAATTCAGTAAAACGTGTTGACATATTGATTGAATTGTTAATGAAGAACGGTTCAAAATCCTTTTTAGTAATTATGGTGAAAGAGACTGTTGACAAATTTATTAAAAATCCTAAGGATCCATGTTTGAGAAAATCTGGGTGTGATGTTATTGAGGTGTGTGAGTCTGATGAGTCAATAAAATTAAATTGTGTGAGCAAGGATGATAAGCCTAAATTTGTGTTAGTATTGAGGTACTCAGAAGGTTTTAAGGATTATAAAGTGAAGATAAGAAAGCAGTTAGGAAATTTAAACTAGCACTGCGAGACAGAGATTTATAGAAAACCAACTAATACTGGTTTCTATACTTCATCGGAAAGTTTTTGTGAATTCAAGTATAAAAGAAATATGTGAAGAGTTTGATTTTTTTGTCTTCTACTTTTGAAAATTCAGTAAAAAGTGTTGACAAATTGGTTGAAATGTTAATGAAGAACTGTTATTCAAAATCCTTTTTATTACTTTATGGTAAAAAAAACTGTTGACAAATTTATTAAAAATCCTAAGGATCCATATTTGAGAAATTCTGGGTGTGATGTTGTTGAGGTGTGTGAGTCTGATGAGTCAAATAAATTAAATTGTGTGAGCAAGAATGATGAGCCTAAATTTGTGTTAGTATTGCCGTACTCAGAAGGTTTAAAGAATTATAAAGTGAAGATAAGAAAGCAGTTAGGAAATTTAAACTATAGGATAGCGTCAACTTTATGGAAAGTACGCAATATGTTTTTATTAATAAGTCAAAAACTCCGATCAATCAGTTTACATGTAATGGGTGTATTGCCACATACATTGGAGAGACTTCCCGTCATCTCTGTATTCGAGCTCGAGAACATTGTAGACCGAAGGCTTTGACCCATATTGCTGAGCACAATAAGGGGTGTAAGATTAAAATAAGTATGTCTGATTTTAAAATTTTATTAAAAAATTTTGATAATTATTGGGAAAGTGTGATTTGTGAGGCGTTGTTGATAAAGTCATTGAATCCAAAAATTAATGTACAGAATGCAGTGAATACTTGTATTTTAAATGTTTTTAAATAATTCTTTTTCTTGTATATTGTATGTATTGATTGGTGTTTGTTTATTAAATTAAATTTTGAATGTTTAAAATTTTTAAAAAAAATATATTAATTTAATTATAAATTTTAAAAATAATTAAATATTTTTATTAAATAAAAAAGTTTTTAAAAAATTAATAAATTTGTTTAAAATCCATAATTTACATACTTATTATATCCCACCTGATGATGACAGGAAAATTGTGGAAATATATCGTGAAAAGAATGTTTGGTTGGCGTTATCTTATAATTAAATCATTGCCATGTATGTTTAATTATTTATTATTATTATTATTATTATTATTATTATTATATTATTATTATTAAAATTATTATTATTATCAATAATATTATCAATATTATTATTATTTTTATTATTAATATTATTATTATTATTATTATATATACTCAGAGTTTATCCGTGAAGATATTTTGTTCCCCCTATGGATAATGCTCACACTCAACATGTTTCAAAGAGTATATTTTTACAAAGTATTAATAAATTCTGACCAATTAAAATCAATCAAGGGGTAGTACAAATACATTACGTTGCGGTATTTTAAAATTTAAATATATTTTAAAAACATATTTTGACGCCATTTTCATTATTTTCAACATTTTCATCAAATATTATTATTATTATAAGATAACGCCAATCAAACATTTTTTTCACGATTAATTTCGACAGTTTTCGTGTCATCATCAGGTGGGATATAATAACTCATTAAATAAAAGATTTTAAACAAATTTAATTATATATAAAAAAGTTTTTCATTTTATAAAAAATATTATTTTTTAAAACTTTAACATTTAAAATTTAATTTAATAATTTAAAAATTTTTTTATTAATTATTTAATTTAACAGAACAATCAATACATACAATACACAAAAAAAAGACTTCCCGTCATCTCTGTATTCGAGCTCGAGAACATTGTAGACCGAAGTCTTTGACCCATATTGGTGAGCACAATAAGGGCTGTAAGATTAAAATAGGTATGTCTGATTTTAAAATTTTATTAAAAAACTTCTATAATTATTGGAAACGTGTGATTTGTGAGGCGTTGTTGATAAAATCATTGAATCCGAAAATTAATGTGTAGAATGCAGTGAATACTTGTGTGTTGAGTGTTTTTAAATAAGCTTTTGTGTATTGTATGTATTGATTGTTGTGTTAAATTAAATAATTAATAAAAAAATTTTAAATTATTAAATTAAATTTTAAATAATACAGAAACGCTAACTCAATAAATTCAACATAAACGCGATATATTTCAATTGTACAACAATCTTCGTCAGGCCGCAATCTGGATAATCAATAATAAGACATAAAATATACAATATCTAAACAAATTAACTAATAATAATCATCTCCAAACTGTATCAAAAATTTTAAAAAAAATATTTCAAACAAAAAAAAAATATTTTAAAAAACCAAACCATATTTTACATAGCCCCACATACATATTATTTTAAAATTAAATTTTAATTTAATAACATTTAACATTCAACATAAAATTAACAAATTTAAAAAAATTACATAGTTTACAAAACACAAACATAATTATACCACAAACACGACTCCCAACCTTCGTCCTTCAATTACTTAAACACATTCAAAATCTCCGTGGAACGGGCCACTTGATCATTTATTTTTGGATTTAAATATCTAATCAATAATGCCTCACAAGTTACTCGTTCCCAATAATTACTTAAACCTTTTGAAAAAATTTTAAAATCAGAGATACCTATTTTTTTACTGACACATTTCCTAACGTGATTACTAATATTAGTCAATCCTTTTGGTCGACAGTGTTCCTGAACTCGGGTGCAGAGATGACGGGCAGTCTCTCCAATGTATATGGCATTACACCCATTACATGAAAATTGATACACGAGTTCAGAACACAAACCAATTGGCGTTGGACATTTACTAGTAAACATACTGCTAACTTTACAAGAAGTGGAAACAATCCTGAATTGATCCTTGTCTACATATTTGAGAATTTTATGTTTAAATTCTCTGAAACCCACAGAATAAGGCAATACTAACACATATTTCGGCTCCATGCGATTAGATCGATTCTTGTCACTTTCCGAATTTAACATAGTACTTTCCTCAGGATCAATAGGTACCTCAGATTCAGACGTACGCATACCATCGTTATCAGATTTAAACATTAACTTATCCACGGTCACTTTTGTCATTTTCTCAAGAAAAGATTTAGAGTAGCCATTTTTAAGTAACAACTCAACCAATACATCAATACTTTTTACTGAATTAGCAAACGTGGAGGATAGTGACCAAGCACGAAACACTAATCCTCTCACCATATTCCTTTAATATTTAAACTCACAAAAACTATCAGGCGTTGTATATAAACCAGTATCCGTCGACTTTCTATGTATTTCAGTCTCATAATGTTTCGATTTGCGTTGAATGAGTAAATCTAAAAACGCAATCGATGACCTTTTTTCTTCTTCACATATGAATTTAATATTCTTTTCGCAAATTGCTTGAATTTTCAACGTCGAATGTTAACTTTTTGTTTAATAATGAATGGTATAAACAAGTGGATGGTGTTGCTATGGGTTCTCCATTAGCCCCAACTATGGCTTCTATTTTTATGTCTAGTTTGGAAAAGAAAATGTCTTCATGCCATCTTGTTAAACCTAGTGTGTACAAACGGTATGTGGATGATATTTTTTTGGTGTTTTAGAGTTGTGAACATGTAATGCCGTTTTTAAATTTTATGAATGATTTCCATAAGAATATTAAATTCACATGTGAAGAAGAAAAAAGGTCATCGATTGCGTTTTTAGATTTACGCATTCAACGCAAATCGAAACATTACTATCGAAATTTTCCTGTCTTTTTCTGTCTTTTTTTCTCGATGGTTTTTCGTTGTTTTACTGCCCTATGTTACATGTGCAACATCTTGCATTTTCTGATTTTATTACTTTTGTTTTAATTTTATTTTTTCTTGTTATGTTTTTAATTTTGTTTATTCGATGTTTTTAAGTTATTGTATATAAGCTTTATGCTTTTCTGTGCTGTGTTGCTGCCTTCATCGACGCTTTACCTTAATTTCCTATCGTTTAAAACAATAAATAAAACAGAAGGGAACTTTATTGAAACTTTATTGATTTTATGCCCTCTGACCCAACACAACATATAATAAAATATGAACATAAACTTTTGATATATAAAAATATTGCATGTAATAAAAACAATGTAAAACTTTATTTATAATAGTAGCCTTCTGAAGCAGACCATCCGGTGTATTATAGGGTGTTTTCCATTGCTATGCAGTTATATATGAATTTAAAATTTACTGAAAAGTATCAACTGAAAAGTGATTTATGGTGAATGGCTAAAATACAAGCAGGTTGCTGATTCTTAAATTCTTAAGATTCTTAGGTAGATTTCTTAACCTAAAATCATCTAAAGTCGTCTAAATATACTCCTTAAAAATCTTAGGAATATAAGAATTATTAATAAGAATTTAAATTGTTTTTTATTTCAACTTTTTATTTTAGCTTTTTGTGTGTGTTGGTTTTTTAATTAAATTTTTGTTTGAGTATTTTAGTTAGAACCTAAGATATTTTTAAACTAAATTATATTTGAAAAACTATTCTCAATAAACCTAAGACTAATTGTAGGATTTAGCAGACCAGCTTATAGATTTTAATTACCAAGATATTTTTCCATTTTTATCACTTTTCAATAAAATTAATTTTTTATTATTTAAAATTCACTATTCATTACCACCCATTGTCTCTTTTTTATCAACAACTGTAGAAAAAAGATCGAATTATGCTACATCCAATTGACATACTTCTCATATACCACTCTGTAGAGATTTCTTTTATCTTTTCAAATGTTATCTTTTCATCTGTTAATGTATAATCATCTGTTAAGTATATCGAATTTGGCAAGTTGTTAAAAATTAAAAATCTTCTAAAATTTTTAAATTTTGCAACTTTTTTATCTTTTTTTTTATTTTAAAGGACAATATATTGAATAATAGGTCATTATTAGATCTCATTCTTCTCTTTAATATATATAAATTATAACATTAGAAGACAGTACAAAAACTTTATTAAGTTTTTAAAATTTTCAAAAAAATGACATGGAAAAAATTAAAATGTACAGAAAAAATTTCTAAGACTAAGTATTTGAACTTTTGACCTTCGAGTCTTGTAAAACATTGTAAGTTTTGATCAAGAATGTGTTCCATGATGGTCTTGATCTTTTACATCATGTTTGAAAAACCCTTAGAAGGTTTTGACCAGTCATGGATGAACCGTGGAAGGTCAAGTAGCACCACAATGTAGAGCACACGTTATTCTATCTATACACAAAATTTGTAACAATAAAAGTTTTGGAACCTTATGATTTATAGGGAATTTAAATATTTAGAACCCTTTTATGACAGACACGTCTTTAATTGGGATATATAATTTGGATAATCTTAAAAGATTTCAAATTTAAGTCAGAAATATACATTTACATTTAGATTTAATTTAGAATAAAATATGTGCCGTAGAGAAATTCTTTGACTTTGGTTGTTCTCAGAGTTCCCAATAATAACTAAAGCCAAAATGTTATTTGTTTATCGATTTTTAAGACTTTCAAACATTTTGACTACTGATCAAATCATATATTAACCTGAACATTTTCTTTATCGTCATAGGTTACCATCCTGTCATTGAAAACCCGTAAACATTCGTGTCTCCACAATCGAATAAATTGCTTTGGCTGGGTAAATCTATCAATAGTTGATTGACATAAACCTTGAAATATTTTGGAGAGATCTCTTAAATTAAGAGTATAGTGAAATTTAGCTGGTGTTGGCAACAATTTTAATTTGATTATTCTAAAACATAAATTCAAATAGATTAAATTCATATTGTGAAAAATTAAAGCTTGGTTTTAAATGAATTTAATGAATAGTAAATAAATCAATAAAAACAAAAAAATGTCATCAAACCGATCACACGAAAAAATATTTGAAAAATTTAAATACGTACAAAACAATTTAGTTTTAATCAGTTCCATATGTAGGGAAAAATAAATCAACTAGCACAGTGCGTTCTGATTAAATGAACAAAAGCATGACTCTTTCGATGCATCGAGTCGGCAGATATTTGATATAGGGTATGTAGAATATATAAAAAACTCAAAGCATGTTTTCCAAAACTTATTTCGGCACGGTCTCAAAATGATTTAATTGGGATCGTCTAATTTATAAATTGACTTTATTTAGAATAATTTTATATCGGAAAATTATGTGAAAATCGTTTATAAACAAAACTGGTTTATTATTGCATTGTCAATGTTCAATGAAATCGTTCAAAATGAGCTTCTTTGAATTGGTAAAATATCGAGGATTGATTTCTTTTAGAATGTTTTTAATTTTGTTAGTAGTCTATAATGATCAGTGTCTCCGACGAATATTTGGTTTGAAATTTCCGAGACACTTTTTTTGAGAGGATTAATTTTTTAAAATTTAATTTTTTGATTGAATGAATAAAATATTTAATTAATTTTTATTTTTTAGTTAATTAATTAAAAAAGTTTTTTAATTTTGTTTGGCATGTATTTAATGTTGCACTATAAAATGATTACAAGTTGCACTATTTTTAATAGTAAACTGCAATATATTATTTCCAAACATCACTTTATTATTTATATTATTCTCTTTTTTACTAAAATAATTCAAATCAAAACTTTTTTATTTAAAAATTTACTTTATAAATCATCTTTGATCTGAACTAAAATACTACGTAACTACCTATATAATAATAATTTATGAAGTCATTTGTCAGTAGGAAGTTAGGAGCCCACTGGAGCACGACCATCCAAAGGGGGTCCCGGAGGGGTCTGCTCCAGTAATATTTTTGCTGCAGTGGTCTCACATACTTTTTTCAATACAAAAAGATATGCCCTATAGAAAAAAGGCCAAGATTTTTCAGTCTATAGTGCAGGGGTCTCCTTTGTTCTGGGATTTTCAATACAAAATCCGATTATCACCAAAAAAGCATCGTAATTTAAGGTCTCAGGATATTTTCAATAGAAAAAGGTGGTCTTCAATAAAAAAGCATGGTAATTTAAGGTCTCACAATATTTTCAATAGAAAAAGGTTGTCTTCATTAAAAAAGCCCAGGATAAGCAGTATGATTTAGGCGAGTCTCCATTGTCCTGGGATTTTCAATACAAATTTCATTTATCGATAAAAAAGCCATAGTAATTTAAGGTCTCAGGATATTTTCAAAAAAAGCAAGGATTTTTCTAATTAAAATTAGGTGGGTCTCCTTGGTCTTGGGATTTTCAATACAAAAAGAGAGTATTCAATAAAAAAGCGTGGTAAATTTTTCAATTAAAGTAAATTATCGTCTAAAATTTTAAAATTAAAGTTAATATAGGGCTCAGAATTTTTTTTTAATTTTAGATGCAAATCTTTGTCAATTAATCAATCACTACATGAAATTATTGGTTAAATATGGAAATAAGAGTTATATTTGATTGTTAAGTAACTTATAGTGTAAAATTAAGTAACAAAGTATAAAGTAAGAATAATTAAATAAATTATAGGTTCAAAATTTTAATTTAAAGTTATATAAGTAAATTAATGTAATAAGTAAATTAAAGTAAGATTTTTAAATTTATTGACTAAAAGTTAGAATAATATTCAGTGTTTGAGAAATAATTTTCAAAGATAATTTTATAGACAAATTTCAATGAAATATTTTTCAAAGTCAATGAACATTTTAATGGAATAATAATAATAATAATAATAATAATAATAATAATAATAATAATAATAATAATAATAATAATAATAATAATAATAATAATAATAATAATTCAACAATCAGATTACAACAACTATCAGGTATTTACAACCAGCTACCAATTATCATGTACCAACAACCAAGTAAAAACAACCAAGTACTAACAAACTAAGTATTCTTTATTGTATTTTGTCAAATGATTTTTAAATTAATATTTTTATTCGTCTTCAAAAATATTTTTAATTACAATCAGTAGTAAAACCCTTTTTAATGCCTGAATATAACAAAAATGATGACGTGGAATTGAGGATAATTTAAATTACAATGAAAGACTATTGAATTCTAATTTTAATTTACAAACATTCATCTTTTAATTGATTAAAACTGACTTATTATTGCAAAACAAAAAAATGCATTCAATAAATAATTATAATTGATTCGTTTTATTATATATACTCGGAGTTTATCCGACAACATGTTTTAACGCCCTAAGGGTACTGGTCGTAATGGTATTGGTAACACTCAACCACAACCTACCCATTAACTAGCTCTCAAACAACTGAATACTAAACACTTACAACCATGTACTAACAACAACCATCAAAACCCATCGAGAAATTGACAAATATCAACCTCCAACTAGATAATAACAACCAGATACCTGATACCAAGTACTTATAACTAGCTAACAACCAGCTACTAATTATCAACAATGTATCCTCACTAGCTAACAACAACAAGCAACCAACCAGATACCAAGTACTTACAAGAAGATATCAAGAACTATCAATAAAATACTATCAACTAGATACTAAGTACCAACAATCAACTAGCAACACATAAAAATAATTGCAATTAAATACAAAATATTCTTCATCACATACAATATCTTCTTGTCATCATCTACAACTAAACTCTATCATCAGATACCAAGTACTAACAAATTGATCTTTAAAAGAAAATACTCTTCACTTGAAAAAATTGGATGAAAAATTAATTGAACTCAAGGTACTTGTAAGGTTTACCAATAACTAAGTAAAAATTGATTAAATTATTTTAAAAATTTAAATTATTCAAAACATACTAAATAAATATCATAAAAATTTAATTAATGGACAAGAAAGAACTTGAAATTTTAATCATTAATCATCCAGAAAATAAAGAATAATATGAATAATATGAATCAACTAAGTTAATAAATTAATATAAATTTTGAAATAAGATCTAATAGATAATTGATTTAGATTGAATAAATTAATTGAAATAAATTAATTTTAATTATTTTTTCTAAAAGTAATACATGTACTCAATTTGATTGACTGATTGCTCAATATATTCAGAAAATTCAGTATAAATTCACTAAAGATTATCAGTCAACAATATCTTAGAAGTAAATATCAAAAGAGACTGATCTAATCAGAATAATAACATCTAATAAACCAGTAAATTCATTTAAATGACAATAATTGATATATCCAAGCGAATTTTCCAATAAAACCATCTAAAAAGCATCAAATTTCCCTGAAATATCTGTCTTTAAAGATTAGTATTTTATCGATAATTACCCTTAAAAGGATATATATTTCCCTCAGACTAATAAGATTGCTTAAAATCCCGTTTAAATGACTATAATTATATCTTTAATTCCTAATATTTCCTTATAAAACATGTAAAATCATTAACTCTAAACAATTTATAAAGTCTAATGACAAAAAACAGTTATAATTAAATTTTTGTTCTAAAAATAAATCACTGTAATCGAAATTTAAAATAAATATTGCTTGAAATTTGACTGTACAATATAACTGAGTAGTTGCATAGAAAGATTAAATTTATCCATATTTCTTCAAATGATCATTTTTACCGATATCCAACCGATTTAATTACTAATTAAAATCACCCGATAGATTTCTCCCAATAAAGATCAAGTTTCTTTAGTCGACGTTTTAAATCAATATTTCCAACTTTTGTCGTTGTCCGTCTAAATAAAGATAAAAATAATTTAAAGTTGATATCAATCCCAATTATCTGTAAAGATTTCATTGTCAAAACCAAGTAAATCGATCATTAACCCTACTTAATAAAACATAAGTCTAAATTAATATACAATGAATTAATCACAACCTAATAAAACGATATAATTTCACATTATTATATATATTTCCCTTAGAGTAATAATATTGCTTAAAATCCCTTTAAATGACTATAATTTTATCTTTAATTCCTATTATTACACATATTTCACTAAAATCATCAAATATTAATTTGTTCATTAACCCTGAATAATTTATAAAATCTATTGATAAAACCAGTTATATTTAAATTTTTGTTCAAAAACTCGAAATTTTAAATAAATATTACTGTACAATTCCTTTATAGCTATAACTACATCTCATTGAAAGATTAAATTTATCCATCCAGTAAAATCTAATGATAAAACCGGTTATAATTAAAAATAATTAAATTTTTGTTCTACTCGAAATTTAAAATAAATATTACTGTACAATTTAACCGAGTAGTTTTTATTTTTCAAAAAATAAAATTGATGGTTATTCAATCTTTTTGATAATAAATTTAAAAATCTTACTTTAATTTACTTATTTTAAAATTATTACTTTAATTTAAAATTTTAGAACATTGATTATTTAATTTCAAAAATTAGACATTAATTTACCTATTTAACCAATCATTTCACGTGGTCATCTGGTTGTAAGTACATGATATCTAGTTGACAGTGCTTAGTACTTGATATCTTGTACTTGGTTGTTAGTATCTGGTAGCAGGTTGTAAATACTTGGTTGATAATGCTTAGTACCTGGTTGTTGTCGGTTGTGATTACTTTGTTGTTGTTAGTACATGGTACTTGGTAGCTAGTTGTTAGCTGGTTGTTAGTACTTGGTAGCTAGTTGTAAGTACTTGGTATCAGGTATCTCGTTGTTAGTATCTAGTTGTAGGTATCTGGTTGTAAATACATGCTCGTAAGTTACTGGTTGATGATACAAAGTTGTTAGTATCTTGTACTTGGTAGCAGGTTGGTAGCAGTTGTTGGTTTGTTGTTGAATTATTATTATTATTAAATATAATTATTAAAATTTGTATTAAAATTTGTCTTTGAAAAATATTTCATAAAAGTTTCCATTAAAAATTATCTTAAAAAAATATTTCATAAAAGTTTCTATTAAAAATTGACTTAAATAATACACATTAAATCTATACTTGAATTTCTAATTTGAAAAATTTGCACTTAAAAATCAATAATCGCGACAATCAATAATTGTGAAAATCAATAATCGCGACTTGACCTTGAAAAAAATGAGGGGCTAGGGGCTCTGTTGCTATCCAGTGCGCGGTAACTAATGGTGGCGTAAGGAGCTCACATCTACCTACTAAATAAAATATTTCATAAAAATTTCCATTAAAAATTATCTTGCGTCTATAGCCGTCATATAGCCATATATAATTTTCCATCTGTCTGTCAATGTGTTAAAATATTATTCCATTAAAATTTTCATAAACATAAGATATGTTTATGAAATTTCCCCAAAAACTTAAAGATATTCGTAAATTATCTGAAACCATTTATGACATTAGCGATAAAAAGATAAACTTGCTAACTTATGAATATGATATTCTATTTAATCGAGCTCTTAAAAGGATCAACACAATTCAAATGTTTATTAGCCAAAGTGTTTCAAATATCCAATTTTTCAAATTCAATCATGGCTCAATCTCAAGTTATTGGACACGTTAAATGGTTTAACAAACAATGGTTTTGTACAAATAAAGCGTGTGATGCGATTAATTACAAAGAAATTCTTCTGATGCGTCTTAGACGTAAACACTGACTATTGTTCTAACTTTTTCTTAATAAATTTAAAAATTAAAAATTTAATTTTAATTTACTTATTTAACTTTAATTGAAAAATCAGAACTCTTAATTTACTTTAATTTAAAAATTTACCACGCTTTTTATTGAATACTCTCTTTTTGTATTGAAAATCCCAGGACCAAGGAGACCCCTCACTATAGTCTGAGAAATCTTGGCCTTTTTTCTATAGGGCATATCTTTTTGTATTGAAAAAAGTATGTGACCCCACTGCAGCAAAAATATTACTGGAGCAGACCCCTCGCTATGGCATCTTTGCCAAATATATCAGACTTCCCAAAATATAAAATATAGAGATTTTTACAAAACACATATTAAAAATCTCAACCAGTTTACTTTAAATAAAAAACACTAAAAAATCCAAAAAAAAACATATCACATACAAATAAAAGTGTAAATAACACATCCATAAATAATAATATAAACAATAATAATAATAATAATAATAATAATAATAATAATAATAATAATAATAATAATAATAATAATAATAATAATAATAATAATAATAATAATAATAATAATAATAATAATGATAATTATAATAAACGGCTTGCTGTTAGTCTTGGGCACTGTGTTGGTGATGGTGATTTAAATAATGAAATAAATAATCAAATAGGTAGCTCAATAAATAATAAAGTAGGTGGTTCGGATGATATAGACGACGAACCAGAAATAGAAATAGATTTTAAGGGGCCTAGGAAAAATCCAGAAAAATCCAGTTAACACAAAAAATTATAGATAAACTACTTTCAAAAATGAACGGATGGGGTTCGTTAAGATACAGTTCACTGTTTTAATTCAGTTTGAGAAAGATGGCGAGTTAAAAGATAATTTTTTCTCGAATAGCGCCCTAGTATATTCCGACAATTTTTTAGAAGAGGGCATCACTAGGTTAAATAATAAAATAGAAAGATTAACATACCTAAGAAGCGAATGGCGGTTAGTGAAAATGAAAGAAATCGACTTTATAATAAACAAATTTACTCATATGAATAGGCTAGCTGGTCATAGTAACTCACCACCCCCAAAAGCTTTAGTCGCTAAAAAGCAATATTATCTATAGTATCCTAGCCCTCTTAAAGCGTGAAGTAATACGCAGAAATAGAAATCGGGTTATAATTATTTAGACAACATAAATCTTTGGCCCCATGAAGTTATGTGACATTCTCAAATTTGAAAGGAGAAACAGTGAACTCAATTTAACAATAAACGTATTGTCGTATAGGAAAAACCCAGCTAAGCCTATGGAAGATCAAACTGACAATTATATTCCACATCATCCTCATTTAGACATTATTCATCGGTCTAAGGTTATAGACGGTGAACCCATTTACTTATTATTATTAAAAGACGGTGGTAATTTTCCTTACACCGCAGTTCTTGATATCCAAAAATTACCCGAGTAGATCCTGTAGTGCTCGAATTTGTGTAAACTAGTGCCCCAAATGTCTTTGTATACCCTACATACAAATAAAAACCTTTCATTTAAAAATTATCACCCCACCATTCGTGATATATGCCGATTTTGACGCAATTTTACCTAAAGATATCACCCACCACCAAAAACACATGCCAATAACAGCAGGATTGTTATTAATTAATAATTATAACACAAGATTTTATTATGAGTTTATTGGGAATGATTATGTTTTGTATTTCTTACATAAGGTGGAGGAAATTGCTGTCACAATTTCCCTGCCATATTACGAGATTTATGGACAAAAGCCTATTTAAACATTGCCTTTCATTGAAGAGCATGCCTTCGGAGATTCTAGAACCTGTTATCTTTGTCAAAATTTCATAAGAGATTGAGTTAGGGACCATTGCCACTTCTCAGGTAAGTATTTAGGTGCTGCTTGTAGGAAATGTAATGTATCGACTAATTCAGAGAGAGAGTCACCTGTGGTTTTTCACAATTTTAGGGGTATGATTTACATCATATTTTAACGTATGGTTTGAATAATTTTCGTTCTTAGGAATTAAATATTATTATCATCGCGTATATTAACAAATTGTCTATTCGTTTTATTGAAAGCATGCAGTTTGTTAACTCATCTTTAACAAAAAATTTAGTGAAAAAATTCCTTATGACTTCGCCACGTCTCTTGAGGTTCTGGAATCGACTCTTGAATCAACTTCTATCTGGGATTCTGTGTTTAGGCATTTTTAGGCATTAGCCCAAAGTAGGTGGTAGTGAGCTCCCTGCATCACATATACCCCTCCCCTCCCCCCAGGGAAAAAAATTAAATAAAATAAAAGGTCAAGGTCAGGGTCATTCTTTTCTAATTAATTGATCCAGAGTGCTCATACTTTTTTTCATCCCAAAAATTAATGTTCCCGCAAACAGATTTTATTGAACGATAGCTCATCTTAAAGCCCAGTGCAAGACTTTTAAGATGGGTTATAGATTCCTATAATAAGGTGACTTATCACATTTTTAGAGCAAAGACAATGACGCACACGATGACTCATCAAGGTCATTCTATTTTTAGTAACATTTTTGATCAGATCATTGATCCGATGACCCATCATATTTTTAGAACAACTACAATTCCTCATCCGATGACTCATCACACTTTAGAATAAAGACGATGACTCATCGTAATTTTAGAACAAAGACAATGACTCATACGATGACTCATCATTTAACCAAAGAAATATTACGTAACAAAGATATTTTATAGAACAAAGTCATATGACTCATCATACTTTTTTAATTATTACGTTGCGGTATTTTAAATATAATTTAAATATATTAAGTTGCGATATTTTAAAATATAAATATATTTTTGAAAAACACGTTTTAACGCTAAAGTTTACTTAATTAACAAAGGCATAATTGTATTATTATTATATACTCCGAGTTTATCCGACAAGATATTCTGTCCCCCTATGGGTACTGCTCACACTAAACATGTCGCAAATTATTTTCAAATACAAAATCAAAGTATTATTATTATTTTCTTTCAAAGTATTATTTTAACACGCACAGGAGTTATTATTATTATTATTATTATTATTATTATTATTATTATTATTATTATTATTATTATTATTATTATTGCAAATATTAGTCAAAAACTTAAAATATTTTTTACACGCACATACAATACCCATTAACTATTATTATTATTATTATTATTATTATTTATTATTATTATTATTTGTAATTATTATCAATATTATTATTATCAATGTTATTATTTTTATTATTATTATTAATATTATTATTATTATTATTATTATTATTATTATTATTATTATTATTATTATTATTATTATTATTATTAATGAAAATATTGTTTACACACACAACCAATTAACCATTATTATTATTATTATTATTATTATCAATATTATGATTATTATTATCAATATTAATGAAAAACCTAAAATATTTTTACACACATGCACAACCCATTAAACTTTATTATTATTATTATTAATAATATAAATATTATTATTATTTTTATTATTATTATTATTATTATTATTATTATTATTATTGTTAAGATCGAAAAACGGGGACTACAGATCTTAACACAAATGACTCCAATAATTTAATTAAGATAAATAAATGAATAAAAATAAATATAAATAAGTTATATTTAATGTGGTTGCGCGTTTAATATTTAAATCACTGAATTAAAAACAAACTCCTTTCTCTTGTTATAAAAATATATTTAATAATTTACAAAAGTTGCTTTACAATTAATATATGTGCAAAGAGTACAAAAGAAACGGATTTATTAATCCTTACTGTTTACCACAGCCTGCAAGAAATCGATGGCTCCTTTGTAGCACAACGATCGGTAAATAAATTGAAAAGATGACGGTAAAGTAAGAGGGCTGATTTTGGGGCTACCAGGTAACACGAAAGCCGCTGTCTGTGCTTTGTGTTCGCTATATTTTAATTATCTCACTTCACAAGGATAATAATTTATCCTTACACAACTCAAATACAGAACTTCTTTTACCTTCTAGATTAATAGCTCCTTTCTTTTGATTCACGAAATCTGTTCAAATTTTTCTCCAGAATTATTCTCTCTGATTCTGGTTTGTTCTGCTTGACAATTTATAGTTACTTTTGAAAATCGATCTAGAATTTGAGTTGACCTGTCGTCTGGTTGATTGATGAACACCGTGATTCTTTAATCACGTTTGCTTTGTTGTAGACAAATGTTAAACTTTTTAATTATAATCAACACAGTGATTCTTTAATCACGTTTTCCTTTTTGTTTTTAAATGTTAATAATTTTCTAAATTATTGTTTCGATTACTTTTCGAACTTTCTTGTCAGTTTTCGTCAATTTTATCGTCTATGTTTTTATCGTCCCTGGTTCTCGTTTTGAACCAGTATTTATATCATATTTTAATTATTTATTATATTAATAGTAATTTTATAATTACTATATATAGTAATAGTATTATCAAATATTCCTATATATTACCTAATTCTAATTATAGTAATTATTTAACTCTAATGTTTTATTTTCGGTAATTCTTTATTATTTTATTTATACCATTTCTAAATATAGTAATTCTTTATATATTTTACAATCAAGGCCCCAGGCCTATCCCTAACATTATTATTATTATTATTATTATTATTATTATTATTATTATTATTATTATTATTATTATTATTATTATTATTATTATTATTATTATTATTATTTATTATTATTATTATTGCAAATATTAGTCAAAAACCTAAAATAATTTTTACACAGTAAGTTATGGGGTAGAGAATTATTATGTTTGCAATATTGCGTGTTTGCCTTTACAGGAAATTGTCAATAAAGAGCGATAATTTACAATTTTACACACATTCCATATGCACATACCTTGTTTAACATGGGTGTATATTCTTGATTTATTATTATATATTCAGAGTTTATCCGACAAGATATTCTGTCCCGCTATGGGTATTGGTCACCAGGGTATTACTCACATTCAACATGTCACAAGGGTATATTAATTAAGGTTAGTAAATAAAACTTATCACGCATACTATTTTTAATAATATTTAAACGATAAAAATCAAGACAAGAGAGGACAAGGCAAAGTTTATGTACTTATTATTGCCAGGCCTAATGAGCAGTGACCAAATATCTGTGCCTGAAAGACACGGTGGATATTTGTTCGCGTCCACAAGGGTCGTCTGTGCCTCCCCCAAGTGGAGTCAGAAGAACCTGAGCATTATAGTTCTCCGTACGGAACATTACGCCTAGCATCTCTAGGTAGTCAACTACCATAACATTCGAAACGTATAAAAATACATTACAAAATACATGCGTCATTGGCACTATAACCAAATTAATTAATGTTTTCACTAACAACAATATATATTTACAGAGGCATCCCACTAGTTGGATGATAACCACCCACCACGACGATCAGCTTGTAAATACATATTAATTAAGGGATAAAGAGGACCCACCCAACTCTATTATATTTAATTTACAAAGGGTCTCTCGCTCTTCTGGAATTTGTTGGTAATCTATCATAAAATTAATCTCTCCATCGGGCCATTTGATCATGATTTCATGGAATACATCTTGCAAATTGGACGTATTTCTTTGCTTAGTTTCTGATGCGGCGTCAACTCTCATTGCTAAAATTTGTATTGATTTAAAAGCAATTAACTTACAAATGTTATCTAACATTTTATCGTCACATGCTTGATAAATTAAATTCTGCCTGACTATTAGGCAACTATTATTTGTGGTATACTTTTTCAATATCATTTCTTATCAATTCCCACAGTAAAAATACTATATTAACAATAAGGAATTAATTCAAGTCTTACATTCTACCTTACATTAATAATAATCTTTCATATTCTTCAGGTATGACGAGTACTTTACAATATCTAATTGCTAAAACATCGGTTTTCCCCATTTTTCTTGACATTCGTTGAAAGAAAGTTTACATAATTTAAGTCTGATAAGTAAACATTCATGTTGAAGGACACCCACTAATTCAGCTAATTCATTTAAGAAATCTCTAATCCAATAATTCAGGTTTTAATAAGAAATATCTAAATCCAGAATTATAACACATAAGTCCTTTGGTGTTTCTTTATTTACTTACTTGAACAATATGGATACTAAAACGAAAGAAATAAAGTTATATCAGAATTATATTTAAATAATTTAAATTTAGTTATTTAAGCATATTTAAACATTAATATTATTATATAGTATAATTTTATATAATATTATAATATTATAATTTTATGTATTCTAAATTTATTAATAAATATAGTATAATTTTATATAATATTATAATATTATGTATTATAAATTTAATATATCCTTCATTTAATTTTTTAAATTCAAAATTTTATAATGAAGATTCTTTGAATTAAAAAATATTCTGTTAGTATTTCCATGCAGAAAACAACGAATTCAATAATTAAAATTTTAATTTTCATGTTATATATTTAGGGTTGTGGCCAGAAGTTAATTGTTATCTAATCGTTTGTTCAGTTATCAGCCTGTTCTCAATTTCGCTCATTTTTGTTCAAAACATTCAGGTGAGTTGTTATCTGGAAAGTTTCTTTAAGCTCAGTTTTGTTAAAACACTCACGGTATTTTTGAGGGACGTGATACTGGAAATAAATTAACAATGGGTGGTCTTGCATCCATACATGTTGTTGGTCTGAGCTGTCGATTTATTTTAGAAATAGGTATATTTAAAAAACATTTAAGGTATCATTCAGTAAAATAATATAGTATTTTTGAGTATTTTTTAGTTAATTTATAAATAACAGTATTTTGATATATCAATAAAGGCCATATACTCCGAGTTTATCCGACAAAATATTCTGTCCCCCTATGGGTAATGATCGCAAGGGTACTGGTCATATTCAACATGTCGCAAGGGTATATTAATCAGTTAGAGATTCTTAGGTAATTTAGTGAGATGATCAGAAATTCGTGAATATTTTAAATGTAACTTACCTAATTCTTATTTCGAGCGACTAATTTATTGGTTAACTTTGTAGTCATTTAAAGCAAAAGGTAATTTATTCATCTAATGTTCGTTACAATAGTTAATAATGTGAGAAAAACATGGTCATTATTCATTGATAATTTTAAATTCTTTATAATTTGGAGTAAACTTGTTTGAGGCAAAAATAATTAAAGGAGTCATAATAGAAATATGGTTATCATTTAACCAATTAAGGGGCTTATTAGTTAGAAATATATATTATAAAGTAACAATTATTTTCAAATTTAATGAGATGATCATTGGGCGTAGTATATCTTTGCGTGAAATTTAAGATGTTTGAGTAACCAAAACATGGATATTTTATGTGATTAATTTATGAATATTGGTTAATTTAGTCATGTTAAAATAACAATAATATAATAAGGTAATTTAGCAAAATATCATTGAAAGATTTGTCCACCCGATAACAATATTCCTTCAATAGATTAACTGATATTCAACCTATTTAATTTCTAGAAATATAATTAAAATCATAAATTTCTTTCAATGAAGATCACTTTTCTTTAGTTGTTTTCCAAATCTTTTAAGTCAATATTTCTCAAGTTTTGTCACTGATATCCCCACAATGAATAAAATAACTTCTTAAATAAAATAATTTAAAGCAATAACCATTGATATCAATTAATTCTAAAGATTCCAAATATCTCATTGTGAAAACCAAGTAAATTGATCATTAACTATTAATAAAACCGTGGAAAATTAATAAAAACTGGTTCTAAAACATAAATTACTGTACAATAACATTCATCACAACCTCTAAAACGATATAATTTCACAATATTTTACCAATAAGAATATATAAATATTCAAAACATTAACCGATCCCTCACCAAATATTTCTACCCTTTTAAACACTTTAAATCGTATATATTACCATCTTAATCTTCACTAAATCCAACCGAATATAATTTCACCCATTTGAGCCCTTTTAATATCTTATAATCCATAGAAAATTCTTCAAAATATGAATTTTTTTTAATTGTTACAAACATTCTTCCATTGAAATAATTTAGTAGATTTCAAACTAAATCACAAATTTCAGTATATTTTACAATAATTTTCAAATATATCATCTCGTGATAAAATTAGCTGGTTTCAACTTTAGATTTTCAATATTTTAAAGTTCATCAATGTGTAAATATTCTTAGAAAATATATGAAAAAATGATTTAGTCAAATTCAATATCATTACAAAGTCATCATCAAAATCTATCCTATCACTTGATTATTGTAAAAAATTCTAATTATTAACCTCATTAAAAATTAATTTTTATTTTAAATTTAAAAACAAATCAATAAAATATAGCAAATTATCAAGAAATTATTTAAATTTGTCTTAGAATTAACACTAAAACTTTAAATTTTTAAATATTATTTCAATTATTCACAAAAAATGTTAGTAATAATAGTTAAATCCAGCTACCATCAACTCTAAAAAATTACCAATGAATTTAATGCCAAATAATAACCAAATATTTGCCTAAATAAAATCATTAAAACATACTAGTACCTTTACGACCAGTACCCTTACGACCAATACCCTTACGAACAGTACCCATTGTCAGATAAACTCAGAGAATATATAATAAAACGAATTAACAATAACTCCATCAAATTGAATCAGTCAAATTATCACAAATTTTGATAAAAAATCTTATTCTAAAATGGTAAGCAGCGTAAAATCGAAAGATAATTTTAATATTCTTCTATTGCTATTCTTCTTGAGAGTCGTAAGCTGGAATTTGAGTTGTATTTAATTATTGAACCCCTTGTAATTCTTTCTTGAAGATGTAACCAATAATGTTTAAAGAATGTTTAGGTTTAATGAATAAAGACTATTTGGTTTGGAAGATGTTGGCTGAAATTTGAGTAGTATTTAATTATTGAAGTCTTTACTATCCTTTTCTTGTAGAGATAACTAATAATATTTTTGATTTTGGAAGAAGTAGGCTGGAATTTGATTTTTAATTGTGGTTGATCCTTCTTTTTAATGTGTTTCTTTCTCTTCTTAACTTATTCTCTGGACTTTTTATTGATTTTTTTTTAATTTTAATTTGTCTATTCTCTATAGTAATTTTTTACTATAGAAAATTTTAACTATATAGTTGAATAAATAAAAATGTTAGAAATAATTGGGGGGGGGTCAAATTAGACATATCATTGCGATGTTGAAAATAAAAATAATAAAATATTTAACAACATATTACATAATGAACAGTAAAGATAATAATAATCATAATCGACGATAATCATAAAAATAACAGTACATTACATAACTCCCCCTTTAAAACTGGAACATGAACCAATAAAAATTAATGATAACATTTTTATGTGGCGTAATAACCTTTTTGTTGTTTTTGTTTTATTTTGTTATATTTTTATGTATATTTTCAGTATATATTCAGTACATATTTACAAACAAAACTAAAAAGTTGTACAATCAGCATTGTTTGTGTTTTTATTTAAAGCATTCGTTGTATCGTTTTTTGTATAGATTTCCGCAACATTTTACTAAAAAATATTACAAAAGCTAAAAACTACTTTTATCGTTAGTTAATACTAAAATTCATCGTCTAATGCGAAAGATAATATATAAAGAAAATGATGGGTTTTTGTTAGAATTGGATCAACAATTGGATCGATGAAGTATTTTAATCTAAGAAATTGATACTAATCAGAATTTAGTGTGCTTTATTACAAAATGAAAATTATTAGAAAAAGCCTAGTGACTTGTGAGCAGAGCCTGCTAGAGACACTTGGAGCCCAGGTCTGACATCGTATGTGGCCCCTAAATTTTTTGTTTTGTCTTTTGCTAGCTACCATTTCCATAGGTCCTCTTCATGTTTTAATTACCGCACTAGTTTATTTATTTTTATTTATTATCAATAATCAAGGCTAAACAAATAAAATTACCCGTTTTCCCAATTTTATGTATATAGTTTAAAAAATCCAATTAGAGAGTTCAATTATTAAAAATATTAAAACACTAACAACATTTTAAACTTTAAACTTTTAACATTATAATTTAATTATAATTAAACTTTTAGCTACTAATAAACTTTTATATAATAATTTGAACTCATGTAATATCTCATGTAATAGCCTAATATTCTGTAATAATTTTTTCTCTAAGATTTTGAAATCATATCGGCAGTAAAAAATGAAAATCTGAGGAAAAGTGAAAATTACACCAAAAATAAGGCCTTCTATTGTTAAATAAGATTTTATCATAATAAAACTTTTTTTGCTATACGTAAAAGTGCAAAATAAATTCGTTGATCGTTTGGTATAGTATCAAAATAGTGCTGTTTGTGGCCCGCTAAATTAAGAGGCCCATGTCAAAAGACCCTCCAAACTCCACCTCTTCCGGGGCCTGCTTGTGAGCACACAGGAACAAAGACATTTTGTAAGCAAATTTTTAACATAGAAAGAAGTAGCTCGTACATTTAAAAATATGGGGAATCTTATTCTCTACAAAACTGATGAATTATAATATTGAATTTCCAAAAGTGAAGTACGTAAAAACACAGCCAAAAGTAAAGAATTGTACTTTCCTACAAAAATTTTTCCCTGGTCAAAATATGACTCATATAAATATTGTAGAAAATTAAATTCGCTATAGTATAGCTATTTATATTTAATATAGTCATAAGTCTAAAGTTTAGACTCTAAACTAACCTTTCGTTGAGATTTTGGTCATGACCAAATTATGTCATCGAAAAGTCATGTCAATCAAAATTTTATTTCTTTTAAGATACCATTTAAACAAAATTTAAAATTTTAATGTTAAATATGGTTTTGTTTAAAAAATTAGTTTTTTGCTCTAATTTGGCATTTTGACAATAATTTCTATGTTTAACTGACTTAAATATTTTTTTGACGACTCATTCTTTTGTTCATTAAATGCATGACTGAAAATTCTTTTTACTATAAGGTCTCCTTGTTCCTGTGGGCTCACATTTCACTACTTTTGCATTTTGACTATAAAATATATAATAATATATAAAATTGACTATATAATAATATATGAAGTTAAATTACATTATTAAATTTTTCAATGCTTAACTTACTCGTAAGCTTTTAAGGTAACACTTGTAATTTTATCGATAATCTTTTTAATTGAGTCATCAAATGTGAAAGTGTGACCATTTAATATTGATCCAAATATTTTTAATAACGACATATTTGGTGGGCTAGGGCAATATATTACTGAAAATAATGAAAGAAATCTAGGGTCCACTGCATTTCTACCTCCTCCGGGTAATCCCATTCCAGCCACATAAGATAAATCTTTCATTTTTTTCCAAGTTAATTCTTTGCCTCTATCGTACATTCCTTTCTTCTCAATTAATAGCTTCAACATGGCAATTGGCTGTTGGGTGCCATATTTATCAATCTATATTAAATATTTTAAGTATTTATAACATTGTTTTTTTTGTATTCTATACATATATTCTATATATATATTTAAAATTTTATAAAAAATAAACATCTTATAAGCATAACTTATAGAATTTATCATATACAGTTTTTGAATTCACTACATTTTTATAATAAAACAATTGCAACAACTGTTTTAAGGACAGGCTTTTAGTCTTAAAAGATTCGAAGAATATTATAGTCAAAATGACGTCACAAACACTGAATGACGCATGATGACGTAAAAAAATTAAAATAAATTCTTACATCACAAGACTATGATGACATTTTGACAACATGCCAAAATTTTTCGGAAAGCAATATTTTTTTAAAACACGATGAATAAATTTAGCAATTTTGAAAAAATATATTTTTATATATATAAAAATAATTAATTGTTTTAATGAAATTTAGAATCAAATATTTATTTTTCCGAAAGCCATGTAAAAGTTGATTCCAACTATTCTCTTTTTTTCTCTATTTTTAAGAAATTAATTTGTTACATTTTAAAGGACTCCATTATAAACTTTGGTGTTCTCGTTTACAACAAGCATTTCACGTATGGTATTCTCATATTTGAAAGGCATTTTAATTAGTCGTCGGATTTATTATATCATTCTAACATGGATAATTTTTATCACTTTCGATTATGAAAGTTTAGCAACCAATCTATCCTTTAATGTTAGGGGCCGAGAAATTTCAAATGAGAAACATAACTAATTAGAATTGAAAATCATAATTTTTCAACAAAAATAACGAACAGAAAAACCTTCAGAAATATAATATTAGAGTGGAAATAATTCAATGAGCAACATAATCCAAAGGAGTCCAAATGAAGAAGTGAGCCCACGATGACTCTTCGTGAAAGTGTACGACACCTAAAATGTTTTGGTATTGGAAAATCTGCTTCTCCTAAAGCTTTTTTATCTTTATCTATAACCTTGATTTAAACTATTAATAAAGTATCTTTCAAATCCAAATATTCAGTTTGCGAACTATTAATATAAAACTCAACATGTTAAAATAAATTAAAATTAAACTAACTATACTATCTGTAATGGAATTCATTCGAAATACTTCTTCAAATGCCCCAAATTCAATTACCGCCTGTGGTGATGGTTGTGATGGTTGATATCAGTAAAAGAAATTACATAGACGACCTAACTTCATTTAACTACAAAGCAATACACCGCATTGCAACTGATACAAATTCACTATAATATAAGAAAATATAAAATATGTTTACACCCGTTTGCGAAATATAACATTATCTATAATCTAAAAAAAATCAATAAATATATATTAATAGGAACACACAAACTTACCTATGTGTAGAAATTTAATGCTGCGAAATTTAACATATTTATTATAGGAATCTAAAAAGTGAGAGAAAATAATTAAATAAATAATTAAATAATTAAATTAAATTAAATTAAATTAAAAGAAAATAATTAAAATAAATAAGCATACAAACACAGCACACATAATGAAAAATACATACAAAATTAAGTAAAGGGGTTTTTTTTGCGAAATTAACATTGATTAACATATAATTAACATATTAATATTTTCAAATTATTTAAAAAGTTATGCACAAAAAAACTTTTAAATCCGATTCCGACTGCTCTACCTTGAGCTTTAGAGAAAAAGAAGAAAATACATCGTAAGATTTAATTATAAAATAATTTAGAATATAAAATTTCTTTAGATTTACAGATATTGAAGAAGGTCCTTCGATATCTTTGAATTTTCAGGAAAAAATCGCAAATCGTAAATTTTAATAAATTATTTTAACAAATTAATATTTTCATAGTATTTCAGAAAAAGACAAAATTCGAAAGAAGATTACAAAAACTTAAAAAAACTATTTTATCCATTCTTTACTAAATGTCTTAAAAAAATAAATGTTTTGTGAATACTTTATTTATTTATAATTATAAAAATATCTAACTTACATTTTTACAAAATAAATCCAAATAAAATATCATAAAATTCCTAAAAAACACCTGAAATTTAATTATCAATATGTTATATTATAAATGCTGACTAACAGTAATATTTAAGAAATTGAATAAAGATCTCACAATAAAATCAAAATTCAAGTCCTAAAAATTACTTAAATTCAAAAACTTACCTTAAAACGATTTTTTGAAAAATAGAATAAATGAAATTAAGTTAACATTGTCATATAATTGGTCACCTCAGCTGGTGTGCACACCAATGTATATTATAGACAATGTTAACTTTCGCAAACGGGTGTATAAGAAACATGAAAACTCGTATGTGGGTTGAAAATTCACTATCAGTTACAGACAAAATCGTGGTTTATAAATGAAATTATCAATTTGTTTTTTAGTTTCTAGTTTATTTGAAAATTACTTTGTTCTAAAGACCCTGAATATCCCATAGATGTTTCTTAATGAGTGTGATGCAACAACATTAGTGCTGTAAATAATTTTCAAAATAGAAATTCAAGGATTTAAATGTGTAATTATTGATTAAAAAGTGCAAATATTGATTTCAAAGTGAATTTTTACTTTTTTGTTTTATCTCATTGTAGCGCGGGAGTTTGAGATTTTCAAAATATTATTTCGACTAAAATATAGAGGATGACATCACCTACATCTTTGCTGATCACAACATTTTTGTATCTCTTCAAGATTTTTCTGGCGAAAAATTTAAATTTTTCAAAGAGAAAAACGACTAGAAAAAGAATATTTGAGATATTTGGAAATTTTCTTGTAAAATATGGAGAATTACAAGCCCTACAACTTTACTGACCAGGACTTGTTGAAATATTTATTGGAAAATTCTCATCTAGTTGATTTTTTGCATAATGAATTATGGCTCCTAAAATGTTTTATTTATTTGATATTTTTGAAAACATTACTGAACATTTTTGAAAACACTACAAGGAAATATTGTAATATTTACATTAAATAATAAAATTGAAAGTTTTGTGAAAAAGTTGAATATATGGGGAATTAGATTGGAAAAGGGATCTTTAGAAATGTTTACAGATCTAGATACCGTTTTTTAATTGAGAATAATCTCACCAAATATGTGATTGTAAAAGTTATAAGTGAACTTTTGAAGTGTCTAAGACACAATTTGAAAAATACTTTAATTCAAATTTTAAAATTGAAAAAGACGATTGGATTCTTATATGATTAATGTAAATCATTTACCATTAAAATCTCAAGAAGAGTTTGTGAGCTATCGAGTGATACAGGATTAAAACTTGTGTTCTCTAAAAAGTCATTAAATGAATTTTGTTTGGAGATTAGAACAGTATTTCCAAGCTTTCTGAATTGTCTCTTAATATGCTTTTACCATTTTGTACCATATATTTATGCGAAGTGTCATTTTCAACTTTAAAGCTAAATGTCGTTCAACTCTGAAAAACGTTGAAGATGAAACTTTATGTTTTATTGTTCCAAAATTTAAGTTTTATGTAAAAATAAACAAGCACACTCAGCTCATTAGGTTGGCTTTAAAATAAAATATCTTTTGAATATAATAAATATTTTATTTTTTATTACTATTTTCATCTTTTTTAATATCTATACTTAGGTTCGCCAGAATATTTGCTAGGGTTAATGGGGTCGCTAAGTAAAAAAGTTTGATAAGCTCTGTGTTTTCGTTTCTAAGTAATCAAGTTATCAGCAATACAAATTTATTTCTATGTTTGATAATTTATAAAAGTTGTTATATTATGGCATTTGATGATGCTATTTACTGTCTCATCATTTCTCAGCATACGATTTTAATTCTTTAATATAAGTTTGTCTTAGTTTCATAATATTTAGAAATGTTATATTAACGCGTGACATATATTTTAATTTAGAGACTTTGGAGCTCATTTCCATGGAAACTAATAATTTTTTATATATACACACGATATATATTCGTGACCTACTTAAAATTCTGAGTTAACCTAGATATTTTCCAGTAGGGGGTACCTGGTCCTGCAGTGATAGAGCCGCTAAATTGCAGCATCAACGTCGCTTATAGTGGCCAAATAAAATAATTATGCGCGGTTGCAAATGGAAAGGGAAACATAGCAAAGTATCGAAGAGACAAACATATAAAAGTGAAAGATTCTGCTCACAGCTAACACACAATATAGAAGTATCATACACAAATGTATATCCACATTTACATAACAAATGCAAACAAACTTTAAGCTATTGTAATAATAAAATATTTCTTAATATTTCGATAAACTTATCATACTTACCAATGGCATATTCATATCGTCTATAAAAGTTACTAATAATTTTCCAGGTGTTGGTCCGTAAATTCCTTTCGCTCGTTTTTCAATATTGGCTTCGAGATTTCTTTGAACATCCATTGATGTTGTGCACGATGAAAAGTTAATTGTCATAATACTGTATTTACTTTTATCAAGCGATCGCATTAATGTATGGACAGATGCTGTCTTAGAAGTACCAGTGTCACCAATTAACACAATAGGAATTCGCAGATCTAAATGTTTTCTAATAATCCACATTGTTTTAATAGTTTCTTCAGTTGGAACAAGAATTTCAGTAAATCTTAGAGACGGGTTATACATGAACTCTGGAACAAGATAAGCCCAGTGATACCATTTGTAGTTACTTTCATCAAATGTGTAATCAAATAAGCTAGGTGAAGTAGCTGGTAAATAACCTGAAAATAAAAATGAAATAAATCTTTATTAAAAGTAATCATATAAATACAGGTAACCCTTGATTAACACGGTACTTGAATAACACGATTTCGCTTTAACACGGTTAAAATATCGCGGCACACCCTTGTCTAACACGATATTTTTTAGCACGGTTTTGATTTTACACGGCTTCAAAATTGATGAAAACCCTTAATTAACATGGTTTCAAAATTCAAATTTGTACAATCTTAGTTGACTTTTTTTATGTAAAATTCATAAATTTCTAGAAAACTAGCCCATCATGCCGAAAGCAACCAAAACAAAATTAAAAAGAAACGCAATATCTCTTGGTCAAAAAGTTGAAATTTTAGATTGTTTAATAAAAGGTGAAGGATCAACTTTAGTTGCCAAAGTTTTTGGATTCAATGAAGCAACTTTACGAACTATAAAAAAAAATGAAGAAAAAATAAGGAAAATCGTTGCAGCTGCATCTTCCATAAGTGCAAAGAAAACATCTCATGCTCGAGACGTTATTATGGAAATGATGGAAAAAGCTTTAATGATTTGGATAGAGGACAATACGCAAAAGCGAATGCCGTTAGATGGTAATGTTATCAGGTATAAGGCTGTTAAAATTTTTAACCATCTAAAAGAAACCAGACCAGCGCCAGCTTTACCTAGTCAACCATCAACTTCCCAAAAATCTTTTGAACAACAGACCCCAATTCGTGAATTTTCAGGAAGTAAAGGCTGGTTTGAAAATTTTAAGAAACGATTTTCTTTACACAATGTGAAGCTTCAAGGGAAAATCGCATCTGCTGACGAGACTGCTGCTAAAATATTTCCAAAATTGGCCAAAATTATAGAGGAACACGGTTATACTGCTGATCAAGTTTTTAATGCAGAGGAAACTGGCTTATGTCGGAAATAAATGCCAAAACGCACTTATATCGCAAAAAGCGAAAAAACTGCTCGCGGATTTAAAGCTGCTAAGGATCGCATAACATTACTGTTTTGTAGCAATGCATCTGGAGATTTCATGACTAAACCACTTTTTATTCATCGATCATTAAATCCAAGAGCAATGAAATCTCTTGGCAAAACAAAATTAACCGTCCATTGACGTTCAAATAAAAAAGCTTGGATAACTGCTAGCCTATTTAAGGACTGGTTTCTGAATTGCTTTGTTTCTGAAGTAGAGAAGTACATGCTTCGGAAAAATCTTAATTTTAAGATTTTATTGTTATTGGATAATGCTACTGGACATCCTCAAGAGCTAAGTCATTCTAATGTCAAGGTTGTTTTCTTGCCACCTAACACAACGTCATTAATCCAACCCTTAGATCAGGGTGTTATATCAACATTTAAGGCATACTACATCAGGCGAAGGCTTAAAAGATTTTTAGATGAAATGGACTCAGATTCTAGCTTAACCGTCAGTAAAGTATGGAAGAACTTTACAATTTTGGACTGTGTAAAAATAGTTGCTTTGGCTGTAGAGGAATTACAACCTTCCACATTAAACGGTAGCTGGAAACCTATATGGCCTACTTAATAATAGAATTCAACCAGTGGTGGATGAATATCGTGCTATTGTCGATTTAGCTCATTCCTTAGGTGGAGAAGGATTTGAAGATTTGGCCATTCGGGATGTGGAAGAATTGCTAGCCGAACCAAATTTTGGAGAAGAGGAGTTAGTGGCGATGGTCAACGAAACTTATACGGATTCACCAAGCTCAGACACTGATACTGAGAGTGATGCCGCAGAGCAAAACTTCACACTCAAATCATTAAGAGAAGGATTTGAGATGGCCTTGACAATGATCCGTCAATGGACCGTAGTCTAAAAATTCAACGCGAGATAGAAAAATGCTTAGCTCCCTACCGAGAAGTCGAGAAAGAACTTAAAGAAAATCAAAAACAGGCTCTTCTCACTGATTTTATAACCATAATCCAGAAACCACAAGCGACTAATGAAGTGTCAGAAAATTATTCAAGTGATGAAGAAGCACCAGTAAAAATGAATCAGCCACATATTACATATTTTTTCACAGATTTTGAGAGTGATGATGAAGTTGAAAGTGGAATTATGATGGAATTTGTTAACCTTATCTATGGTCAATTTAAATTATGCCATATTTTTATTTTGATATTTATGCAAAATGAATTAATTTATTTTACTATTCTTTGTTTAATTTTGATTCAAGTCTATTTGTATTTCAATCTTCTTTTTTTGTACTGGATGCATGAAAATAATAAAAACTATCAAAAACATAAATCATTTTATAAATTTTTTTGGAACCAAACCTCGTGAATTGTATTAACCACTTGCCGGGCGATTTTTTTTTCATGTTTTCGGTCAAAAAAAAACTATTTTTTTTAAATCATTAATTAATAGTATATAATCAAAATATAACGTAAATATATTTTTTTTAATTTTCCGAGTTTGTATTCACTAATTATTAATTATTGTTATTATATAAACAAAATAAGAGCCACTGTGTAGATATCATCTCTTAGGATATTAAATAAGAGTCCCATCATAAAATTAGTCAACTGTGAGGCTATAAATAATGAACCCGCTCGATGAACCCATTTTATAAATCAATAAAATATATTTTTAACAGTTAAAAATGAAATAGTTCAAAGTGCACACACACATACACAAACAAAAAAACAGTTTGAAAAACACGAAATGTCCGAAGAACGAAGTGAAACAATTCAAAAATGATGCAGTCGCGCGCGTGGTTATTGGGCAACTGATATTTTAGAAAATATGAAAAAATACGAACCTGGAATTCATGTGTGCATAGCCGAAAATTCACGTGTTTATAAAAAAAAATGACCTAAGAAATGGCAGTTTAGAACATAAATATCGTAAAATAATGTTGTTCGAAATATCGCTCATATGTTAGTCCACGCCCGGGATCAGATTTCTTATTCAAAGGACAATATTTTTTCTATATGAGTTTGCGCTCATATGTGAGCGCTCACCCGAAATGGTACACATTTTTTGCACTCATATTTGAGCGCGCGCCCGGCAAGTGGTTAATTGTTAGTCTCGATTAACACGATTTTAATAAGCACGGAGTATTCTTGGAACCAAACTACCGTGTAGTAGAAATGTGAGCTCGTCAGATATAGGTTAACTCCCCATAAGTAATTTAGGCTTGACTTTGTTTTTCATCGATAGTGTTTGATATATGAAATAAATTAATTTAAAATTTAAATAATTTAGGTTTAATAAAATGTCAATAATTTATTTATATACATTTTATTTAACATAGTTCTTGCTAATATTAAATAACCCGTATTATTTACATTAATGCATAATTAGACATTTCATTTCTATTTAATAAATAACTTTAATAAGTAACACACATTCGTTTGGCAACTGCAATATTTAAAACGCCAATCACAACTAATATTTAATCCATTCTTGTAAAACATATGACAATGCGGATCAAACATTTTATTTGGAATATGTTTTATCAAAATTGGTAATAACAAAGAGACCACTACACGTTTTCAGTACATTCTTTTTGAAACCAATCACACACTGACTAAAATGGAAATGTACACAAATCTTGCAGTGGCAAATTCCCAATTACCATTTAAAGAATTCGGGTTTTCGAGATATACAAACCGCGAGCGGGTTCTATTACAGCATTGATACCAATCGCATTGTCTTTATTTGGTGGAGCTGGTTTATTAAGCGAGCCTTCATAAACGTTGAGTTGTTTTATTATCATCATAAACAATGGGTTATATTACATATGGGTTATTAACATAAGAATTCTGTAAAATCATCAGGATATTTCCATCAGTTAGAATACATTTTGCTTTTAAAGTAGAATTTGACAGTATTAAACAAACTCAAAAATTAGGATTTACTGAAAAAGAAGTAAATTTCAAAGAAATAATTAATAAAGTATCTGACGTATTTAAAAATCAACATGTAAATGAACAAATAGAACAAAAAGGAACACTTAAACTACAAAAAACTATGAAGAAATATATAAACAAGAATGAGAGGAAATGGTACCATCTTAGAAAAATGATTAGCACTAAATCCAAATTATGTCTTTTAAGTAGACTCTCTCCTCAAGCAGTAATTGAACACGGGGCATTTGAAGATAATTACCAAAGAAATTCAATTATATATGCTAGTTCTTCTTCGATTCAATTTTAAATTAATGGATCACAAACTGTATATTTAGATTTGAATGATACTTTACTATATATTCTGTAAAAAATTGTTAATCATTTAGGAGAGAATATAACTGAATTTGATGTATCTGCAAACAATTTCTTCTTCGAAACACTTTCTAAAGATGTTGAAACAGTTTGTAATTCACTCAAAGTTGAAAGATCAAATTTACGCACAAGGTATTAATCGAAACAATTATAAATTATAATGGATATACTATACTAGCGGTCAATTAACACTAGATTTATCGACAATTTAACAATGTCAGTTATATCAATACCAGTCAAAATGACTGATATTTGAAAATGGTTGGCAGGGTTTTCCAGTTTTTATATTGTTTTAAAATAAAAACTACTTCAATTAGGTGAATTTGTAATATATTTTACTAATTATAAATTGATTGGTTAGTTACTTGAAACATAAAAATATTCGAGTCATATCCACAACATAAGATACATATATTTTTTATTACTATACAGTATAATAAAGAGCACAGTAAACATATAACATAATCAGGATTTTAAAATTCCATTTCAATTCTGAATCAGAAACCTATAAAGTAGTAGTAGTATTGGGTTTGCCACAATTTTTACATACGTAGATTTTGCTTTGTGTACATTTTCCACATACAAGTTTTTTGCATGTATTACAAATATTCATGGTCCTATTATTATTACAGTATCCTATTTGACAACATTTACGTATATGAAGTGTGCTACTTGAACTTGGTATATCAGCTGCTTCTGGTGGTTTTTTTGAAATATCCTTTCGTGTCATTTGATCAGTAACATCGACGCCAAATTTAGCATTGTTATAAAAAGACAGTTTTGGGTAATTTCTTTCTAGTTTTATAAATTTTGATGTGGTTGTGCTTCGTACTTAGGAAAAATACTTTCTTCCTCGGTTTACCCTTGTAAATAGTAAGTGTACATCCATTTGATTCGTAAAGCAACGTGGAATAACGAACCATGCTATCTTTCTTTGTTTTGCAGATTTTTGGTAGTTCCAACCAATTGTGTATTTTTATAGTAATTTTAACGCAAGAGGAATACTTGAAAAGAAATTATCCGTTGTAATTGTTATAACGTTCATAGTATATGGTTCCAAAAGTTTCAAAACAACAAATTCACTTAGAGGTGTTGATGAATCTCGTTTTTGCCTCGTACGCTCCACGTGCATTCAATAGTGGAATGAATGCCTTCAATTTTGCTTGCGGAAATATCCATTTCTTTTTAAAACTCAAGAAGATTCTAATTTCGTACACGTTCTTACATATTCTAAAATAAAATGGTCAATTACTAACAAAAATGCGCTACTTAGCTCCTCCTTCATAATATTTCTTTTTGCTGTAAGGCCGTGAGCACCCTTGAAAATACGGATAATTGATAATCTTCCAGCAACGTGCCCTTCTGTCATTTTTTATCAAACAGTTCCGTCTTTACAAATTTCTAGAGCACTTTCAACTTCGTCACTAGAACTGGACGGCGGTGGTAAACACCTTCGTTTACGTGTGTTTGAAATGTTTTCGTATTCACTGTCGCTTGACTCATCTTCATTCCTCTTATCAGAAATAAGTACCGATGATAATCAAAAACTTTTTGATTATGAATAAAAATATAAAACTAACAGCATAATATTATTCATTTAGTTATCAATTTAAAAGTCAATCAATTATTTCCAAAAAAATCAAGGCGAAGTAGGAATTCAAAAATGAAATTGTAAAACCAGTCATTTTGACTGGTGTGGTAAATCTAGTGTTAATAAAGCTTCCTTATAAATCAAAAACTCATTTGACTCTACATTTTCTAAAAAGTAATGATTATTCGTGATGTAATTTCATTATATAGTGATAGCGAAAATGGTGGTGAGTTAACTTATTTTGTAGGTAAACAGTATGGAAGTGGATAGTTGAGAACAATTGGTAATTTTGGTATGAAAACTGCCAAAGATGTAATTACGAGTGACAAGAAAATATTACCATCGTTGAAATCAAATGCAATGGCTGAAATACGTAAAGTAATACCTAGCATGTTTAATAAAACTGAACCCGCACCGGTACCAGTTGAACCGGTACCAATAAAATTGAAAGTAAAATTTAAACTGTAGTTAAAACAAGCATGGGAACTAAACGTAAAAGAGAGAGAAGGCATATAAATAAACGAATGAAAGAACACGGAACCATATTTGAATAATGATCTGCGGTAAATCTGACTTATGTTTTTTTATCGATCATCTTCTCAAGCGGTTATTGAATATGGAACATTTGAAGATGTATTTCCAATGAATTCTATTACCGATATTAGAAATGATGTGGAATTTTACATTAATGGTTCTCAAACCGAATATTTAGATTTGAACGATACACTTTGTTGTCTGTTCAAATAAAAGTTGTAGATAATGAAAATAAAGCATTAGCTGCAGATGATGCAAATAAACCTAATAATTTCTTGTTTCATATTCTATTTAAAGATGTTATTGAGGGTAGCAACAATAGATAAGCCCACAAGGCAATTATCGAAACTATTTCGAATTATAATAATGATACTAAAGATACTTGTCCACCTCCAATGGAATATGGTGTATCTGATGATCGACAAAAGTGGATTAAAAGTTTAAAACTTTCAACGTGTGTTCATAACTACAATAGGATTTTATGGATCAACCCAAATATTTACTACCGGGTGTTATTGAGATTGAAGAGATCTGATTCTGCATTATCATTATCAACTGGAGTTCCAAGTGCAGCGCCTAAATTAATATTAGTCAATGCTAAATTAATGGTTCGAAGACTTCGATGTGAATCATCTTTAATAGCTGATCAATTTGGATTAAAAACCAAACATGCAATTTATACGATAAAAACAAAAGAATTTGTATCATTTGCCATTGCTAAAAGAGCATCATTAAAAATCTTAATTGTGATATAAGTGTGGAAGAATTCAAATCATTCTATCCATTTTTTACATTTGTTCTCGCTCCTCAAAGTGGAAATTTGAGATTGTAAATGAAGTTTGGAAAAGCAATTACTGAAACAGTACATGTAACAATCTATGGGTATTTGAAAATGAAATCCAAATTACTGCAAATCGAACTGTACTAGTTTAAAACATTATTGGTTATTAGTATAAATGAATAAAAATCCCCTTATTAAAGATTTTTATTTTATAATTCAGTTTATTTAATTAATTCGATTCGGGTGTCTCGAATTTGTACTCAATTATTTGGAAACCAATTTCTTGAAGTTTATCCACTGGATACAATCCCTTATTTATATGTTAATCAAGATATTGTTGTCAATGCTCATACATCTACTTTAGGAGGAAACGTTGGATTGCTGTTTACAATAAACTAAACCGAATATATGCAGTATATCTTTGGATATTTACCCATATTTACTAATTAGTAAATTGCAAACTGTTGGTAAACTTTATGTATATAATCGAACTTGGTATCCGCTTTCAATTACTTGTGGCCAACATTGCCATGCATGGTTGTTATCAACGTTACATGTATAAACAGTTTAGTTCAATAAATTTTAATGTAAAAAAATGTTGTGTTATTGTATTATTGGATGCTAATAATATATTTTAAACCAACATATTACGAGTGGTTTGAATAAGAAGATTACTTTTGTCCAAAATGTATCATGAACGATACTGAAGATATCAAACCTATTTCTATCTGTGTGACAATAATAAACTAAACTTTTTGAAGAAATACTTCCTATCTATAAGAATAGTGAAACATAATTTAAAAGAAAGAGAAGAAGTTCCGGATAATATATTATAATATGTGTGTCTATAAGGGATGCTTCTTATGCGTTATTTAAAAAAACTATTTTAATTAATTTCATTATTATTATTTTATAAATATTATTATTTGCAAATAACGTGCAAATTATTTGCAATGACTAGTTTCGAATATATTACTGAGGTAAATGTAGCATCAAAATGGCTCTAAACCAAAAAAGAGATCTTATGACTGTTTCAGCATCTCTAGAAAATGCCATCAAAAATAAACACAGTATAAATCAGGGCTTCCTAAACTATGGGTCGCGAACCCAGATAGGGTCGCCTATCGAAATATTGGGGTCGCGAAATTTTTATATAAAATATCCAAATACATAAAATTGCATAATTGTCCTATGTTTTCCTACTCATTGGGCAAATGACAATTTTCCCGCAGTGACCAATAAATGAAATAAATTTAATTCAATTTTACAAAATCAGTCATTTTCTTAGTGTTTATTTCAAGAGTATATTCCCTTCATACGTAACAAAATGAATCTGGGGGGGGTTAAATCAGGACTTTTGCAATGATTTCATCTGGCATCAAACATCATTGCACAGGTTTTGAATTACTGCCAACGATACAAGTAACTAAACAAATGTACTAGATTATAATTATTTTTTAAACAAACCTAAGAATTGAATTATATTCTATAAAATAAACTATTATTTATATTATATATAATTTCTTATATTCTATTAAATGCCTTTAGTTCTAGTTTTCCAATGAATGACACAGAATGTTCATAGATTTATTAATATTTTAGCTATCGTACAATACTAACCATATATATGAAAAGGTAGTTATATTCTGAAAAACGATTTCGATAAAACTGAAATTGATTTCAAAACCATTGGCATGAAAATACTCCATTTTCATTTAATATTTTAAGGGAATGATTTATGTAGACTAGTGTTATTATCTGATAAAATATGAATCTCATTTAAGTAATTCTTTATGATAATTTTAATTATAGTTTCCGGAAGAAGTAAAAAACAGAATTATGTATGTAAATATTTAACTTAACCCTTTGAAACAGAACGTTTTTCATCTTCATCGAGGGATGGAAGGCCAGAAACTTGTTTTAATGCTTCATTAAACTGTTCTCTATCCTCATCAGCAATAGATGCACCTAATGACCATATAATCCCACTGACAAATAAAGCTTCAAAGTATTCAATGTCACCAACTAACTCTTTACTATCATCATCATCATCTATATTTTTAGTTATAAGATATTCTTCTTGCTGCATTGGAAGTTGAGACGAAAACACATTGCAAAATTGTCTGACAAGATTCATTGAATTTCTAATGATTACAGTTTTTAATTTTTTCACTTGCAAAGAACCAAAAATTCCGTCAAAAATAAGGTCAATAAGTGGTGGTATATACTTTTCAAATAACTTGTTCAATGCATCACGATCAGTTTCTGGCTGATAAGAAGCCAACTAAAAAAGAATTAGATTTTTAGATTATTTTTAAAAAATAAATAATGTTATTACTATAATCATTTCAAAATAAAGAGGTATGTAATTGATATAATAATTTATATGTATGTAATGATAATAATTATTTGCTCGATACCTGAAATTAATAACATCATGTCATTCTTTCCTATGAAAATTATGCTATGTATCTATAATCTCTTTAAATCAGTTTAACTAATATTTCAAATAAATATTGCTTTCTCAAGAAAACTCGAGAAATAATTATCTCGAATTTTTCGAGGATGAAAAATCATCGAGAATCGCATAACTATTAACATCTATTAAAAGTACAAAAATTTATTTCTAACACAAACAAAATATATTTTAAACTAATAATATGTCTTACCATTTCTATATTTGATTTTAAATTATATTTTTAATTTTTTAAAATTTTGAAGAAATTTTGAAGAAATTTTAGCAAGCACGAGTTAAAAATTGAAAGGTAACAGTCATACACAAGGATTCAAATAATATTTTATATTTTTAAACTTCATAAGAAATGCCGGTAACAAAAACCACTTCGCTGATAATCTGCATCGCCATATTTTTATTCCACTAATGCATAAATTATCTTGACCCTTAATACTAAAATTCTGGGGCTTTTGTTAGGGTTATTTCTGGAGTCGTTTGGGCTTCCCCAGACGTTACAATAATAATAGTATAAATAGTATAAAAATAAACACTATAAATAGTAATTAAATATTGATAAAAATAAATATTAATATAAATAGTAATAAATAAATAATAAATCATTCTAAAATTTAGAGTCTAAATAGTAATAAATATATAATAAACCACTATAAATAGTACTAAATAAATAATAAGATAACCATTTAATCCTAAAATATCAAAAGTTTTCGCTAATACAGATGAATGGTATATTTCATTTAATGTTGGAGTTTTTAGATTTTTAGATTCGTACAGAATGATGAGTTTTGGTTTAGACTATTTATCAACACTTTTAAAACAAGTCGAGTATCAAGTATATAATTAATATTTTAATACAACGAATTAGAAAAGGAATATATCCATATGAATATATTTCAGGAAGAAACTTTGAGGATGAATTAAGAAAATACGTTGTTTAAATAATATATAACTATTCACGACTTTGAATTTATTAATGTCTAAAAATAATGAAGGGATGACCTTTGCTGGTATGACCATCATACTCACTTTTGAATTATCCTTTGTTTGATATATATATATATATATATATATATAAGTTTGAAAAATTTGAACATTGAACCCTTCAAGGGTATGACAATCATATTCACCTTTGTATTACCTTTTGTTTGATATGTATATTACAAGGTTTTAAATTTTTAACCTTGGAAAAAGTTAATTTATTCACGTTATATATTATTATTTATTATTTCATTACTGCCTGTTACTGTTGCCTAACTGTTAAAACCTTATAATACATATATTATCAAACAAAAGGTAATTCAAAGGCATATTACGTCCACTGGTCACACTCAATATGTCGCTACAGAATACTAACCGATGACTCATCATTTTAGAACAAAGACATATTACAGAACAAAGACATATTACAGAACAAAGACACATGACTCATTATTTTATGAAAAAATACATCTATTTTTATAACTCATCATCTATTTTTAGAACAAAGACAATGACTTATCCGATGACTCATAAAAACAAGTCTCCACTAGAACAAAAAATGACTCATCGTAAAAATATTTTTAAAAATTATGTCTTTGTTCCAGCGGTGACCTACTTTTTTGCAAACCAAAAGTTATTGTTCCTATCAACCGATTTTATTGATCGATGTCTTATTTTAAAGCCCAGTGCAAGAACTTTTTAATGAGATAACATTACTAGATTTAATGATATTAACGCGCAAGGTGAATATATACTCCGAGTTTATATGACAAGATATTTTGTCCCCCTATGGGTAATGGTCACATGGGTACTGCTCACATTCAACATGTTATTGCAAATATTAGTGAAAAAACCTAAAATATTTATTTTTACACACATGCTCAACCCTAATAATAATAATAATAATACTTGAAAATAATATTTTGAACATATTGAAAATGATGAAAAAGACGTCAAAATGTGTTTTTAAAATATATTAAAGTTTGAAAATACCGCAACGTAATGTATTTATTTTTTGTCCTACCCCTTCATTGATTTAAATTGGTCAGAAATTAGTTATGTGTAATATATAAACAGTAACCTTTAAATTGTTTGTCATTTTTAAAGTTTGATTTCAATTCTACCCGAAGATGACAGTGATTCTGTCGAAATATATTGTAGTAAAATATATATATATATATATATTGGATTTGGTGCTTTTCGTTAGATTTAAATCGATGCCATTATTTAGCGATTGTTATTATATAAGTGAATAATTTATTTTCTATCTATTGCTGATTCATCAGCTTCAACATGGTGTTTGTTGATAAATGTCATTCCAATACGAATACAAGTTTCAAATAAAAGAATCTTGAATAAGTTCTATCGGTTCAGGTAACTGATGCTCAACTTAATCCTGATATGGAAACAAACGACAGAGGCTCAAGTCCATCTTCGTCAAATGCTTTTTCTCTGAAAGCCTCAAAAATATCTGCTAATAGAAAATATTCAACTTGAGATATACTAGCATGTAATCTAGCAACGTCTCACAGTTGTATTATCGCCAGATTTGCATGTATGTAATCTTCTTGACTAACTTCCTTCCAAATCGGTGGTAATTCTGTAATTGAAAATCTTTGAAGTAAATGAAAGACTTGGCAAGTTTTTTGATGAATTTGCCAACTGCTATTTAAAAATTGCAATGAATCAATAAATCTAATTCTTCTTCCTTTTGACGTTGCTGTAAGCGTAAGAAACATTTCTGTTGATTGATCCAATTGCATATTTTAATATGTGATGAATGTCATATCCACGAGGTTATGAAATAAAGACGAATTGATTGACAGGTATATTGATAATCTTTTTACAAAGTTAGCAATGAGTTTGAGTAGTGAATTCTTCCTGCGGTTCCTAAGTGAATTCTATCATTTTCTTTGATCCATTAAATTAATGGGAATTCCATCTACAACTTTAGACCTATGTGTGACATCTACAAAAGGATGTTTCAATACTTCCTTATCATTAACATTTATTAAGTCAAATTCATCATACAAAAGAACATTAATCGCATATCCAGGATTTTAGCCTCAAATTTCGGGATATTGCACAATTTCATTGGCAAATCAGAAGAGTCAAAGACAAAATCTGATGGCTTATAACTAGATGCTCTATTTTAGGCATATCTCCTAAACCCATCATATTTTATAATAGACAAAATACTATAGATGAAACACATATCGCCAGTGTTTTTCAAATTAACCGTACAATATTTTAAGGGAAGTATGAATACCTCCGTGACCACTCAACCTACTTATTTGTGATTATTTTATCAATTTAAAACTAATTTCATTAATTTGATTAATTGATCAGTTGTTGCCTTTTTCACAGACTTGAGGTATTTTTTTTCATTTAAAAGGGCAATACTGTCATCTAAAAAGTATCACTCATGGGTTTCGTCGAATTAGATAGACCACTATTATCAATGGTCTTTAGAAGTATTATTTTCAAAGTATTATTATTATTATTATTATTATTATTATTATTATTATTATTATTATTATTATTATTATTATTATTATTATTATTATTATTATTAATATTTTAAAGTTACTTTCAAAATATTTTTTTCTTTCAAAGTATTATGAAAAGTACTATGAATATTTAAGTAAATAATGAAACTTCGAAAATAAAATAATAATAAGAACTTTGAAAATAACTTTGAGAATATAAATTTGAGTATATGCCTTTATTACGTAATCGATTACGTATTATGTCTTTGTTCCCGGGTCCACATGTTACCCTACTTAAGTTATATAACATTTTATAAAATAGTTTGAATTTCATACCCATCTAACCCAATAAGGTTTGTATCCAAGAATTTTTGGATCGACATAAACCATTCCACATCTTGATACTGTAGCAGGAGACGCATATTGTAAATCACCAACTTCAAATAATAAGGAACAATGTGGTTGCAAACGTATGCGTTCGCCATTAACAAGAGTCAATAATCGATTATCATCCATTACTGAATTCATATTTTCAATCCATAGTGCATCAACATCCCCATCAAATAATAAATAGCGTTTTTCTTCTTTATCAGTTTGCTGATTAATTTGACGAAATATAGAAGATAATAATCCATCCGTCCAATCTCTACTAGCTGGGTCTAATATCCCGTATAATTCATTTACAGTACGTTCTTTAGGATTAATGGTATAAAGTTTTGTTGGTATGTTTAATCTATTAATCGAAATAAAAATAATTTAATCTGTATAATTTCATTTATTCTCAATTAATTAGGATTATTCAACTAATTAATAATATCCAAATGAATACGATAAAAAATTGATCGAGAGTCTTTAGATGTGTTTATCTTGCCTAATGGAATCAAATGAAAAAGCCATTTTTAATGGTGGACTTGACCACGGTTTAAAAATCTTTTAATTCTTTACAGATTTTTTTATTTAACTTCACTTGATTAGTCAGAGTCAAATTTTACAATCTAAGTTTATTCCACGTTATATGCCATGTGAGATTACTGGGGTAATAATTGTATCGAACTTTACTTACTGCATCAGTCACTATCGAATCTTAAACTGATATTGAATCAGTAGATGGATTGGCCACCGTTGGATCAAGTACATTTTATTCGCGACTTGACCTTGAAAAAAAATGAGGGTGGGCTTTTGTTGCTAACCAGTGCGCGGTACCTAATGGTGGACTCACATCTACCTACTATTAAATTTTTTTTCTAAAATTCCTAGTATTTAAATAATAAATAAATTTTTCATTTTTCTAAATTTTCAATGTTCACAAATATTTCAGTTTTTATTATTTATCGCGACTTTTAAGCTATTTGCAAAGTTTATGTATGTCAGATGAACTTTAAAAACAGGCCACCGTTGGATAATGTAGGTCAAATCAAAATTATTTAATTTAAACGATTTTTAATGATTTCTCAAAAAATATTTCAGTGTTTTTATATATTAAATCGACTTTAAAAATAGGCCACCGCTGAATCAAAGTTGATTATTGAGAGTTCCTGACAGAGTATTTCTGCTAACAATGGCTCATTACGAAGTGTTCTACGCAGGGTATCCAAATATTTATTGTGGTGATCCAAGGTAATCAAGAGTATGGCAAGGGTTACTTTGAAGGTTTTTATGAATGGTCAAAATACAAAAATAATATTTGTAAAATTAAATTCATGTCGAAAGATGACTAAATTGCTGGTTTGTAAATAGAGGTGTATGTGCTCTATAATATGGTTCTACTTAGACTTTGTAGGTGTCAACAATGGTGTTTCAAAACCTTAAAAGGGTTAACAATTTTAATTTTCTCAAACATTATTAAAACTATCTTCACAAAGCCAACCAAAGCTGTGCTAAACTTAATTTGAACCCGCTCTTGAAATTTGGACGTATGAACAAAACAACTATCATCGCCATGGTTGCTAGATTAGTCAACTCGCCTATGAATATTTCGTCGTCTTTATCCCAGGCGGAAAGTAAAGTAACTGAAGAAATTGAAATGCCACAGTCTCTACAAGAAAAACTTGATTGCGCAACGAAATCAATACAAAAATCATACCAAAAACACTAATATTGAAGGATATTACTGCTATTGTAAAAATGGAGATGATAAATTTTGAAATGGAGGGAAAGCGAGGACCGAATCTCTTAAGATGTTACAACTATTTTAATTCGATTATGCATGCCAGTGTAGAATCTGAACGAGTTTTCTTAGTATGTGGCAAATTCGCAACTAAAATCCGATCATCCTTGAATGACCTGAGTTTGGATTTAGTAAGCCTTTTAAGATCTTACTTTAAATCAGAAAATAGATATAGCTTTATAGTTACTTAAGTTCTTAAGTTTTCTTTTCAGCACTTTTTAATTGTTGTAATTCCTACTGTAAAGGCATTTTTTGTATTAAAATAAATTTTTATTTTTTTAATTTTTTTACTAATCCAACGCACCACTTTCCGTTCATCTTGAGCTTGACTATCACCTGCGCCATTCCCGAGGTTATTGAGAAACCGCTGGCGCTACAGTTTCTCTTCTGGCGTTTTCCTGCGATCTTTTTGAACATTGTCTGAATGAGTGCCCTGTGTTCCCGCATGTCCAACATTCTTGCATAGGACATTTGTTCACGTAGTCTCCCACAGCCGAAACAGAGTCTACTTTCCATTCTGGTATTGTTAGGCAATGTCTTCGACGCGACGAGTCTGGCTGACTAGGAATGTTCTGATAACAGAGCAAGAGCTTGACGAAATATTTCTGTAAGATTCATTTCGTGAATTTTTGCCGAGACTCGCATCTGTTGGGATACTGCTGATGGCAAAGCTGTAACAAATGCTCTATTGACCAGATTTTCTTCTTCGATACCAGCCAGTGTGGTCAATTGCTTTAGATCTGCGAGGAAGACGTCCACCGGCTCCCCGTTCCATGACCTGGTTCGAAATTTGTCATAGGCCTGAAAACAGTCCATTGAGAATGGTTCTAGGAGCGCCTTTTCGATTGTATTGCAACAACGCTTATCTTTCCCGTCAAATGATCGTAGACCAAGAATGCAGGCCCCTCTATCAGCAACGGTAGCACGAGCGATATATCTTCTATTTTCTGACGAGTAGCCACCAATTTGAATTTTTTCAACCATGTCGAGAATTCACCTATTCCATCATAAGGATTTATAAATTTTTGAAAAATCATCGCCGCGATAGCTTGTTGAATAATAACTATAAAACGAGACGCACAATGTTTATTAAAAACAGACATAAATATCGCAGTCTAAATTACCCCCAACGTAATTTATCGACTAGAATTATAGTGTCGCATTATTTTTCTCGCACATATACTATCTTAAAATATAGTTTCCAATAACTATTTATATATGCAATTTAAATATTTTTAAAAAATGTTTCTATTTTGATTTTTAAATCCTAATGATCTTCTAAAATTATATTTTATCTATATTATTTTATAATATATTTTTGTTCATCATTAATAGGTGGTATAAGGTGATGATTACTTGGTAGCATCATTAATTAAATTTAAAAACAATTAAATGATAATTATACATATAATAATTCTATTTTCAGTAATTTTTAAAAGTTACTACGTCATTATTATAAAAATTATTTTAAATTAACATTTCTTTAATTTTTACTGAAACCTGTAATTTTAAAAACATTTAATGAAATACCTTATCATTGCTTGACAAAATGCTTTTATTACAGTTGATTTTCCACCACATGTAGGCCCAACAATCATCACAGAGTGTCTTGTTAAAAGGATTTCATAGAATTGAACAACTTTGTCGACCTTAAATAATTTATGATAAAATATTTATAATTGTGTTATGAATCATTTGAAATTTCATAATTAATAGTTAAAAATAATTAATTATTTATGTATATTTAATCTGCATTTTATCTATTCGCTGATTAATAACATTTGAATTAATAGTAACATAGAAATAATTGTTTGTTTCTGGTAATATTTAAATCATTAAATGATTTTAAACAATACGTGAGTTATGTGAGTTATATAGATCACAAATGTATTATGTGATATTATATGGGCCTCATTACCAGTGCCGGATTTAGATCTGATAAAGCCCTATGCTATTTGAAATATGGGGCCCTTTTTAAGACGAGATATCATATTTCAACGCCAAATATGATTTTCGGATACCTAGAGGGATAAACTGAAATACAAGTAAGAAGTATAGATAGTGAAATAATAAATATTTAATTATAAATCATTTTTATTCATAACAAACTTAAAAATGCAAACTCTGATAAAAGAAGCAAAAGATCTTTTAAAAAAAACAATTTACAAAGGCATATTGTCTAATCTATTGAGACATGCTACGAGAATTAATGAATTATATTAAACTAAAATATTTTCTTTCTTGTCTTTGCCTGATCAAAGTCACTGAGGACATAATCGAATGATAAACTGCGTAGTTTGTCACTTTCTATACACATGAGACTGAGGGAATATAATTTATCTTGAGTCATTGTTGTTCCAAATTCAGAAGTTGTCGAAATTTATCAGTTAATCTCCGTTGTCATAATTATGGCTAAACTAACCCTAGGCACGATAGCCCGTTGTCTTTGGTCATCGAATTGACATCCTAAAAGAATTGGATGAAGAGTATGGGACGTTTCAGACATGCGGCAGTATAATTAAGTCAACATGACAATTTCTCATTCGGACACTTTTTGGGGCCCTAAGAGAGCAAGGGCCCAATGCTATAGCCTGTGTCGCCTATATGTAAATCCTGCACTGCTCATTATCCTACATTCTACAATTTAGATTCTTGTATTAAGAAAATTATTATACCTTCAGCGGCGAAATTAATCAACAAAGAGCCATGAGCGGAGGGAACCAAGCGTTATATGGAGACCAAATTTTCATTAAAAAACTATAAAATATTTATTTTCATATACATTAACTAAAAAGCTTTTCGCTTCGCTATAGTGAGTCTCGCAAATAGTATTATTAATAAAAAATACGAGGTCAGTCAAGTATAATAATTATGTAATAATTATTAAATGTAATAATTATTAAAAATGAGAAAGGTAAGGCCACATAAATTTTATGCATGGTTTTGAATATATTACTGATGTAAATGTAGCATCAAAATTGCTCTAAACCAAAAAAGAGATCTTATGACTGTTTCAGCATCTCTAGAAAATGCCATCAAAAATAAACACAGTATAAATCAGGGCTTCCTAAACTATGGGTCGCGAACCCAGATAGGGTCGCCTATCGAAATATTGGGGTCGCGAAATTTTTATATAAAATATCCAAATACATAAAATTGCATAATTGTCCTATGATTTCCTACTCATTGGGAAAATGAAAATTTTCCCGTAGTGATCAATTTAAAGTCAGTCACAAAATTAACGATCTATTTAGCGATTTCCACTACTTAAATTTCATTGAAATATAATAATACTTGTTCGAAACAGAATAAAATTTATTTACATGTTCATTGTTGCGTAATACTCTAGTAAAGTTTGTCTCCTAAATTTTGACCATGGATAAATGGCTGAAAATAAGTAAGAAAGTAGATGTCGCGGATGACAATGCTATTAAGTCTCCCAAAGCAGGGCTTAGAGTTGACAAGTAGGTATCTAATCTGAGAAAAAGAAAATATGATGACTCTCTTCTTCAATTTGGCTTTACATTTAAAAATTGTAAAGGGACTGAACAACCTCTTTGTTTAATCTGCAATAAATTGCTAGCTGCAGAGTATGAAACCATCAAAATTGAAAAGAAATTTTGAATCAAAGCATATTTTGTGTGCCAATAAACCAAAAGAATATTTTGAAAGAATTTTAAAATCTTTAAATATAGAAAAAAAATCTTTTGAAGAATTTTTGAATATTAATGAAAAAAATTTACTCGCATCATACGAGGTTTCATACTGTATTGCTAAGAATAAGAAGCCATTCACAATCGGAGAAGATCTTATATTACATGCTTCTATTAAAATGGTAGAAACATGGAAATAAATATGGGGATGATATTCGACAAATTCCTTTTTCAAAAGACACTGTCGCGAATAGAACTTCCGACATTAACAATGATCAATTGGTGCAACTTATTACAAGAAAGCCCAAAATTTTCAACTCACTTTGACGAAACAACTGATATTACTAAATTAGCTCAGTTGTTAGTTTATGTCAGATACGTTTATAATGAAAAAGTCGAAGAAGAATTGTTATTTTGCCGTCTTTTGACAGGCCGCACTAAAGGGAAAGACATATATTGTAAAATTGACAAATATTTAAAAATCAGAGGTATAGAATGGAAAAATTGCTGTGGAATAGGTACAGATGGTGCAAAATCGATGACGGGCCAAAATATTAAAAAGATCAACATTTGGAAAAGTAGAGTGTTTTCCAGTATCGATAATTTCTTAATCGAGAAAAATCATTGTAAAACTTTTATCACAAAAATTATTATGGCTCACTTAAAGTTCTAGAAACACAGTTTCGTAAATACTTTATATCAAATATTGATTTCAAAGTTATCTTGGATTCAAACCCCATTTTTGATATTCTGCCATATAAAGTTCAAGAGGAATTCACTGAGCTTTCAAGCGATTCAAACTTAAAACTAGATTTTGCAAAAAAGTCCTTGACTAAATTTTGGATCGGAATTAAAACTGAATTTCCCACAATCTCTAATATGGCATTGAATGTTCTTCTGCCATTCAACACCACCTATTTATGTGAAGTTGCTTTTCAAGCCTTAACACATTAAATCCCAATATCACTCATTGCTTAAGAATGTTGAAGAGATTTTACGTCAAGCAGTATCAAAAATTGCACCGAGATTTAAATAATTATGCAATATAAACATGCACATCCGTCTCATTGAAAAACCGATTTTTCCTTTTTTTTATAATCTTAACCACTGGACTTGTATATTTTTGAATGAAATAAGACGGCCAAAATTCTCGGATTCAAATATATTATGATATATATATATATTTTTTATTTTTTTTATATAAATATATTTTTTATTTATTTATGTTTTGTAATTGTATTTATGTTACTCAAAAATGCAGTTTTGATGAAAAATAGGGCATATAACTTTTGAAATTATAATAAATATGATTTTGCAACTTTTGTGGAATTTGTAATTTCATATCCTTGTGTTTATAATTAAACTCTGAAACGTCAATTTTTTCATATGTATTTAAATTATGACCTAATTAATAAATCTTCACAATATCTTTATTTTAAATTATAAGGGGTCGCAAAAAGAGTTTACAATCATAAATGCGATCGTGAATAAAATATTTTTAAGAAGCCCTGTCCTAGATGCCTGAATGGATTCATAATTGAAGATAGTTTTAATAATACATGCTGGATTCAGCAAAAATTAAACATTTGTTTAGAAAAGAAGAAAAATCGTTGACGAATCATAGACAGATCATCGTTTTGACACTATTAAGAAAATATTTATATTAAAATTTTTACAATAGAATTAGACATTTTAAGTTTTGTTTAGAATTTTCTATTCTCAATCCTCAATTTTCTAGAGTATGTTAATGTCGTTAATACCAAACAATATCTTTTTAAATATTACGTAACTGATAACAGCCAAAACTTTCAGTAAACTTTATTTCACCTTAAATTCGTTATACTACTCCATGTAAATTACATACAAAAAATAGGATATGATTAACAAAATCAAAATTTCAAAATTTTATTTTATAAAATGTCTTTAAAAGATATAGAGGTTTGATTTTATAATTATGGTGAAATTAACCATTTAAATTAAGGTTACATAATTATGTATTAAATGGGATCAGAAATTTCAATAATTGGTAGACTTATGACATCAACGTTTGTAAGATGTATTTATTGAAATAAATAAAGAAAAGCAATGTGTATGCTTGATACAGGGCAAAGATTAGTGTTTAAGAATACGAGATTTATAAAGGATTTGAAAACGTAACATTAGAGAAATGTGATATTGAAGGGAATGTGCAAACGGCAGTGGCATAACTGTAATGGGAAAGATAAATATAACTGTAACAGTAGGGGTTATTTCAAAACCAATAGAATTCTCTGTTACTCGAGGAGTTGTTCCAAAAATAATTGGGGGATAAATTTTTTAATGGAATTTAATATATATTTACAAAGAACCGATAGTGAGAAATATGAGATATTTTGTATTAACAAAAGAAAGAGATTTATTATTGAGAAACTTCATTTATACTATGTTCAAATCAATATTGATCGACTTGCAGTAATTTGTAGTAATTCTCTTTCGAAAACTCCGTATACTATTACATAAACCGACTTCTCGAGTGATTTATTAAACTTAAGCTCAATCTTAAATTTCCTTGTGGTAAAATTGACTTTGATTCAAATCAAAATCTGGAGACAAAACAAATGTAAAGAATGGATATTTATCTTTAAAATCTTCAAGTGTAATCCCACAATTCATGTTTTTATTCAAATACCGGAGATTTCTCACAAAACTTTGCATATATGTTGTAGTATAATCATTTGTGTTAAAGTTTTGTGTATGGGTTTCTCGATAGTTACTATTTTTGGCTAAAGTTAATGATTAAAGATGTTTAAAGACCGAGCCGGATTCCTTATATGTTCCCTTAAATTGAGATACAGTTTGAAATACCGCTAAAAAGAAATTTGGTGATCTTTTATCAATAAATAATTGTTCCTTGTAAAATAACAATGAACCTTTACTGATTGTAAAGTCAATAGTTTCTTTAGTTCTAATTGGATATATAACATTTTTAGAATTTAAATCTATTTGATGCACTGCTAAAACTGATGGTTCAACTCGAAGTCTGCGAATCATTAATTTTGCTTCCAATACCTTTATCTTTGGTTCATCTATTAGAGAATGTATATTGAATGATGATGGGTTTCTTTTCAGTGTAACATTAACAACAACTCCTGGAAGTAAATATTTTAGTTAAGTTTTTTCTTATTTCTATTCTTTTTAACTCTTTTCTTTAGTTTATTTATTTCTTTATTTAATACTTTATTAATTAATCATATTTTCTTATTTTTCTCTTACTTTGGTTGGATCCTATTGATTATTTTGTTTGTAATTTGGTAATTTGTTCTTTCTTTGTTTTAATTTATTGTTTTTTTGTTGACTATTATTTGTGTCATTATTATTATTTTATTTTCCGATATTTATTTTTATTTCCTCTATTTATTTCTCTCTGTTGGTTAGTTATGGTTGTATGTTTTTGTTTGTTAATAACTTGTTTATTATTTAATTTATTTTTGATGGATTTTGTTTTACTCGTTATTTTATTCTATTATTTTTCTTTCTTGTTCTTTATTTTTTCTTACATTTGGCTGAGTTCCTCAATTTTAATACTGGGTTTCATTTGATTAATTTATAGAAAGTTTAAATTTACAGAAAATGTTTTTGGTTGCCTCGGCTTTCAGCTCAACACTTCAATCTTTTGACTATTGAGTCGAACAAAAACATCACTTAACAATATTGTTCTTTTACGAATTCCACCAAATTGTTTGTCATTATATAATTTCTTTATATTCAATCTTAGAATTACTGTAAATTGGAAATGTGTTGTACACAAATGTGTAATCAAGCAAAGCAACTTTCCACATGTCATGCAGGTAAATGGGATTTTGTAACTCAGTGATACATTTTAAATTATTCGGATGAATTAATGGACAGCTATAGTGAAATAGTGAAATAACTGCTTCTATTAATTTAATTTGAAATGCTGATATCCAAGTTTGGTTTTGATATCCATGCCACTTGACGTAATATTGTTTATCCTTAACTTTATATTTTGATTGAGGAATCTTTTCAATTCTAAAAACAGATAGTGTCCGAATAACTTGGAGTTCAAGTTCGTAAAATTTACCTTAAATTTCACTATTATCAACATCTTTAATAACATAGGACTCTGTTTAGTATTAATCTTTAATATTTGAAAGATCTCTTCGCTCCAGTTGTTGTAAAAATATTTAATGAATTGTGAAGCCGATATTTTACTTATTCTAACATGATCACTAACTTTATATTTAGGTTTCTTAGTTTTTGTTACATCTTGTTGTGATAATAATATTTTCATAGTATTTTTAGATGTTACATCAATCGGTTTTAGCGCTCATTAGTTATAGACAAAATATTGTTCAAAGTTATGTGTGCCGCTCAGGATTGCATCATCACATTACAACGGGTTGTATTAGAATTCATATAGACCCAATGTTACAAAGCGTGTTTATTGTAGTGTGACAAATTTAATACTCGTTTTTTGCGATTACACAATTATTATTACAGTAATAATATTACTAATTAATAACAACTTTATTTTCAAACGGTAAGTTTTAACATTATTTTAATTTCAAACTTAAATTAATTTCTAAATGAATTTAGGATTAAATATGGATCAGTGGTTGAAAGCTGGTACAATAAAAAACAATAAACGTACACTAGAAAGTGATGAATTAGTTAGTACTTCTCAAGTCACATCAAGTACAAATACAAAACACAGAAAATGCGCCGTCTTCAGTTCTGCAGATAGCTAAAAAGAGGAAATACTGCGACGAATATATGAAATATGGATTTTCATATACAGACAGCCCAAATGTGTAGTATGTGGTGAAGTGCTATCAAATGGCAGTATGAAACCCTCCCTGCTTTTACGTCATCTTCAAACAAAACATGTCAATTATAAAAACAAAGAATATGATTTTTTTAAACGCTTAGCAGCTCAAAATTTGAAGATGTCAGTTTTGACATCGTACATCCTACCAACTAATAAAGAAAACGAAAATGCGACTGAAGCTAGTTACCGTATTAGTTACCGTATTGCTAAGTGTGGTCAAAATGATTCAACCATGCATAGAAGATGCTGTTCGGTGTATGCTTGGAGAAGAACATGTGCAAAAATTAAAAAATATTCCTTTTTCAAAAAATACAATATCTCGAAGAATATTGGATATGTCTGATAATGTTGAGGCAACAGTAGTAGTAGGATGTGTCACCACTGGCACATGTCACCTCTGGCACACACACCCCCCGGGGGGGTAAAAAAATTTTTTTCAAGGTCAAATTTTAAACAAAGACATATGACTCATCCTATGACTCATCAAGGTCATTGAAACTAAGACCATGACTCATCAAGGTCATTGGATGACTCGCCAAGGTCATTGAAACAAAGACCATGACTCGTTCAAGGTCAGAGGATGACTCGATAAGGTCATATTTTGTAAGGTCAAGGTCATATTTTTTAGGGTCAAGGTCATATTTTTAGGGCCAAGGTCATATTTTTTAAGGTCAAGGTCATATTTTTAAGGTCAAGGTCATATTTTTAAGGTCAAACCTTCACTAAAGGGTATCATTCGAAAGGGCTTTTGATGGTGAGTTCGAAGGTCGAAGGGTTCAAAAATTTTAAAACCTTATAATATACATATCAAACAAAAGGTATTTGAGATGTAAGTATCATGGTCATACTTTCAAAGGTCATATTTTATAAGATGGCGGCTATATAGTTTAATTAAATATTGCGTGTGTGTATTTTCTTAAAATTAATATTTAATCCTTTGCTTGGATTTTATTGATCAAGGGGTCATTTTAAAGGTAATTCAAAGGGGAATCCGTGCGCGCAAATGTTGTCTTAATTTGTTTTAATAAAGTAAAAATAATATTATTATTATTAATATTATTATAATTATTATTAGTATTAATCTATATACTCCGAGTCTATCCGACAAAATATTTTGTCCCCCTATGGGTAATGCTCACAAGGGTACTGCTCACGCTCAACAACTCGCAATGGTATTATTACTATTATTATTATTATTATTATTATTATTATTATTATTATTACTATTATTATTATTATTATTATTATTATTATTATTATTATTATTATTATTATTATTATTATTATTATTATTATTATTATTATTACTATTATTATTATTATTATTATTATTATTATTATTATTATTATTATTATTATTATTATTATTATTATTACTATTACTATTATTATTATTATTATTATTATTATTATTATTATTATTATTATTATTATTATTATTATTATTATTATTTTATTTTTATTAACATTATTATTATTATTATTATTATTATTATTATTATTATTACTATTATTATTATTATTATTATTATTATTATTATATTTTTATTTTTATTAACATTATTAGTGTTTTAATAAAGTAAAAATATCATTATTATTATTTTTATTATTATGAAACATATATATATATAGGTCTAATAACTTCATTTACAACATTCACAAATATTCATCGATGTCTTCAAACGATCCACAGGTTTGATGTTATAATTATTTAGTAATTTAACTATTTTAAATAAGGTACAAGAATTGTCTATTGATTGGGATCATTCTTTTTTAATAATAGATAAACTTCTAACAATAAATGATGAAGATTATATATTCCTGGCCAAAATAAATAAATCTTTCAAACATCAAGTAATTCAAAATCTATTTGATAAGTTCGGCTTCAATATATCGATGTTGAAATTAACCAGCTGTATAATATCTATAAATAATATTAACCATACAGAAATTAACATGCTTAAGGTTTTCTGGATATGTATGGATTTCTATTTTTGAGTTTTTAAAAGTAAATAGCTGATGATTCCGGGTTCCTATTCTAGTTTGAGGAACCGACATGACTGTGTTGTTGTTATAGCAGTCTAAATAAGATTGATGTTTGATGTCGGTCCCCGGTAATTTTACGCCCTTAGCCCTCATTGTTGACTTATTTCCTAATAGGTTGTAACATTTAGGACGTAAGAAAACCCATTCACTATATCCTAACCCTTTACTCTCATCCTTAAACTTGCCTATAACTGAGTCAAGTCGCCTGGAATATAAAGGATGAGAGGGATCGTAATTTGAAGTATCTAAAAGGTCATCCGAAATCATCGCTTGTAATAAGATATCTAATTTTAAATTTTTAACCTCTAAAAAGAAAGAGTCTGTATCACCCGCTACTAAATTAATTTCACAATTATAAATATCCCGATATTGTTGTAGCTCTATATACTGTAACTGATACATCCGTAGTTTGGATAGATCCAGTACTGATTGTCCGATGTAGCTGGGTCTATCCAAACATATAGAGTCCTTATTGAGATGCGCGGCAAACAGATCATCAGCTATTTCAATTGTTTTTCTGAATGCCGGTTTTGACGAATATGTAATTAATTTTTCAGATGAATTACATAGTCGCAAATTCATCCTCTTTTTAAGGTTCTCTACGGATTTACCGTACAGGCTATTATTATATAATTTAAATAAATCTCTATATATTTCACTAACTGCATTAGCACGCAAGTTAGTGTTTTTATCGATATAATGTTTAAAGATATGATTTTGTTTATATTTTATAGCTCTGTGTATATTTACAACCTTAGCCCCAAGTGAAAGATAAAGCCTGAGAAGCCTCCAATGAAGAACATAGTTCTTCTTTGGATAATGCGTGAGCATCAGCTTCTCAACTTTTGAGTTAGGTGGGCACATCTTTTCCGGTCCAATCGGAAAGTCATTTAAAAAATCATGGAAATCAATCGGAATCTCGATATACTCTTCCATAGTATATCCATATGGAAGTGTTTCGATATCCGCAACATTCACACACTCATCCAAAACTTCATTCAAGCCATCATACACCCAAGTAAAATCACCATAGGGAAGACTTTGGCTAAGAGCCCAACCATACAGATTATTTATATCAATATACAATAATTCTGTATCATCTGAGGCAGCCGTGTAATGTTTGTTAACAAAGGTTAACCCACCCCGTATTCCTCCCTCGTAAAAATTGAACATTTCCATGTCCTGTAAAAGTTCTATGGGTTCCGTTAATGTCATAAGCGCTGAGGCCCATGACATACCGGGAATTCCATAGAAATTTAAAGGTTCCAATCCATTGTATGCAATGGCATTGGCCCGGAATTGTTGAAAGTAATCAGCGAGTAGGAATACATCGAGTTTGAGGTAGGTTAACATATAGTCACGCAAATTTATACAGTTTTGCTGCGTCCAGATTAGTTGTGCCTTAGCGTACTCATCTTCGCTAACACCAGACCAAATAGGAGGTAGTTCATATGTAGTCTCAAGAACATCAAATGAGGTAGCAAAATCATACGGAAAAATACCTTTACAGTCAACTATAGTACCTTGAAAGACAGACGACTTTAGTAGGTAGTTAGGAGCCCGCTGCAACAATTACCCCCCGGGGGGGGGGGGGTTAAATTGTTGCACGATTTTTTTTGTTGCACGATTTTATTACGCAATTGTTCCACACTATAGTCTCGATGGTCCTGGGATTTTCAATACAAAAAATTTTTTTTCTATACAAAAACGATGGTCCTGGGATTTTCAATACAAAAAATTTTTTTCAATACAAAAATCCGACTATCAATAAAAAAGCCAAGGATTTATCACACTATAGTGAGGGGGTCTCGATGGTCCTAGGATTTTCAATACAAAAATAATTTTTATCAATAGAAAAAGGTGTTCTCAATAAAAAAGCCAAGGATTTATCACACTATAGTGAGGGGGTCTCGTTGATCCTGGGATTTTCAATACAAAAATAATTTTTATCAATAGAAAAAGGTGTTCTCAATAAAAAAGCATGGTAATTTAAGGTCTCAGGATATTTTCAATACAAAAATCCGACTACCACTAAAAAGCATGGAATTTTCTAGGTCAATTTAGGTGGGACTCCTTGGTCCTGAGAATTTCAATAGCAAAAGGTGGTCTTCAATAAAAAAGAGTGGTAATTTAAGGTCTCAGGATATTTTCAATACAAAAATCCGATTATCAATAAAAAAGCATGGATTTTTCTAGGCCAATTAATGCGGGTCTCCTTGGTCCTGAGAAAAAGGTGGTCTACACTAAAAAAGCGTGGTAAATTTTTAAAATAAAGTAAATAATGGGTCTAAAAATTAAATTACAGTAAATTATGGTTCAAATTTTTGAATTACAGTAAATAATGGTCCAAATTTTTGAATTACAGTAAATAATGGTTCTTAAAAATTAAATTACAGTAATTAATGGTCCAAATTTTTCAATTACAGTTAATTATGGTTCTAAAAAATTAAATTAAAGTATTTTAAGGTCTAAAAAATTAAATTAAAGTAAATTATGGTCCAAATTTTTGAATTACAGTAAATAATGGTCCAAATTTTTCAATTACAGTTAATTATGGTTCTAAAATATTAAATTAAAGTAAATTAAGGTTCAAATTTTTCAATTACAGTAAATAATGGTCCAAATTTTTGAATTACAGTAAATTATGGTTCTAAAAAATTAAATTACAGTAAATTATGGTTCTTAAAAATTAAATTACAGTAAATAATGGTCCTAAAAAATTAAATTACAGTTAATTATGGTCCTAAAAATTAAATTAAAGTAAATTAAGGTTCAAATTTTTCAATTAAAGTAAATTATGGTCCAAATTTTTGAATTACAGTAAATAATGGTTCAAATTTTTGAATTACAGTAAATAATGGTTCTTAAAAATTGAATTACAGTAAATTATGGTTCTAAAAAATTAAATTACAGTAAATTATGGTTCTTAAAAATTAAATTACAGTAAATAATGGTCCAAATTTTTCAATTACAGTTAATTATGGTTTTAAAAAATTAAATTAAAGTAAATTAAGGTTCAAATTTTTCAATTAAAGTAAATAATGGTCCAAATTTTTGAATTAAAGTAAATTATGGTTCAAATTTTTAAATTAAAGTAAATAATGGTCCAAATTTTTGAAATAAAGTAAATTATGGTTCAAATTTTTAAATTAAAGTAATGAATGGGCTCAAATAACTAAATTAAGGTTCTAAAAAATTAAATTAAAGTTAATTAAGGTCCAAATTTTAAAATTAAGTAATCAATGGTCAAAAATTTTAAATTAAAGTTAAATAAGTAAATTAAAGTAATAATTTTTAAATAAGTAATGTAATAAGTAAATTAAAGTAAGATTTTAAAATTTATTAACAAAAATTTGAAATAATAGAAGGTGTTTGAGAATTTAAATTTTTTAATGAAAATTTTTATGAAATAATTTTTTAAGTAATTTTTAATAGAAATTTTTATGGAATAATTTTTTAAGATAATTTTTAATGAAAATTTCTATGAAATATTTTTCAAAGACAAATTTTAATAATAATTCAACAACAAACCAACAACTTAGTACCAACAACCAGTAACTTATGAACATGTATTAACAATCAGATACCTACAACTAGTTACTAACAACCTGCTACCAAATACTTTCAACATGATACCACGTACTAAATAACTCTCAAACAACCAGATACTTACAACCAATTACCAGATACCAAGTACCTACAACTAGTTACTAACAACTAGTTACCTGATACTAAGTACCTACAACCATCTAACAAGTACTAACAACCAAAAACAAGCAACCAACTAGGTACCAAGTACTAACAACCGACAACAACTAACTACCACCTACCAAGTACCTACAACCACATACTAACAACTAGGTACTAGATACCAACTACTCACAGCCGTCAACAACCAGGTACTAAGCATTATTAACCAACTACTAAGTACCAACAACAACTAACTACCAACTACTAAGTACCTACAACCACCTACCTATTAACTAGCTACAACCACCTACCAACTAGCTACCACCTACCCATTAACTAGTTACAACCAGCTAACTAGGTACTAGATACCAAGTACTAACAACCAGTTACCTGCTACTAAGTACCAACAACCAACATCAACCAGGTACTAAGCATTAATTACCAACTACTAAGTACCTACCAAGTACCTACAACCACCTACCCATTAACTAGTTACTAAGTACTATCAACCAACTAGGTACTAGATACCAAGTACTAACAACCAACAACAACCAGGTACTAATCATTAATTACCAATTACTAAGTACCTACAACCATCTAACAAGTACTAACAACCAAAAACAAGCAACCAACTAGGTACCAAGTACTAACAACCGACAACAACCAGCTAACAACTAACTACCACCTACCAAGTACCTACAACCACATACTAACAACTAGTTACCAGATACCAACTACTCACAGCCGTCAACAACCAGGTACTAAGCATCATCAACCAAGTAATAACAACTAGATACCTTGTACTTACAACCAGATGACCACATGAAATTATTGGTTAAATAAGTAAATTAATGTCTAATTTTAAAATTAAGTAATCAATGGTCTAAAATATTAAAGTTAAAGTCAATTTAAGATGAAAGTTTTCTGGGATTTTCAATGTTAATTTTAGATGCAAATTTTCGTCAATCAATCAATGACCACATGAAATTATTAGTTAAATATGAAAATAAGGGTTATAATTAGTTGTTTAGTAAATTATGGTGTAAAATTAAGAAATAAAGAATAATTAGGTAAATTAAGGATAAATTAAGGAAAATTAAGGTTCAAAATTTAAAATTAAGTAACCAATGGTTCAAATTTTAAATTAAAGCTAAATAAGTAAATTAAAGTAAGATTTTTAAATTTATTATCAAAAGATTGAATAACCACCAACTTTTTTTGAGAAATGTAATTTTTAATGAAAATTTAAATGGAAATTTTTTTTTAAATGAAAATTTTAATGAAATAATAATAATAATAATAATAATAATAATAATAATAATAATAATAATAATAATAATTCAACAGTTCCCAACAATCGGTTACTAAATATTTTTAACTAGATGCTAACAAATACTTTGAACATGATACCACGTACTAACTAACTCTCAAACAACCAGATACCTACAACTAGTTACTAACAACCAACTAAGTATTCTTTATTGTATTTTATGAAATGCCTTTAAATTAATTTTTTATCTGTCTTTAAAAATATGTTTAATTACAATCAATAGAAAACCTTTTCAAAATGTCTAAATTTAACAAAAATGTTGACTTTCATCAAAAAACCACAACTCAATCACTTTAAAACACCACGTGAAATTCAAAATAATTTAAATTACAATGAAATACTAATGAATTCTAATTTACAAAAAACATCTTCTTTTAAATGATAACTACTGACTTATTATTGCAAAGTAAAAATCACATTCAATAAATACTTATTGTTGATCAGTTTTATTATATATATACTCTGAGTTTATCCGACAGGATGTTTTGACCCCCTAAGGGTACTGGTCGTAAGGGTACTGGTCGTAAGGGTATTAGTCGTAAAGGTACTGGTCGTAAGGCTATTGGTAACACTCAACCACCACCTACTCATTAATTAACTACCATGTACTAACAACCAGTTACCTGATACCAAGTACATACAACCAACATCAACCTGTTACTAAGCATTATCAACCTACAACTATATAACAACAATCAGTAAACAACACTCTACCAACTATTAAATACAAGATACCAACAACTAGATACCAACAATCAACTAACCACACATAAAAATAATAGCAATTAAATACAAAATATTCTTCATCACATACTCTATCTTCTTATCAAAATCTAAAAAGTCAATCAGATACCAACTACCAACTACCAAGTACTAACAACCAACTACCTACAACCAACAACTATGTACTAACAAATTGATCTTTAAAAGAAAAATACTCATCACTTGAAAAATTAGATGGAAAATTAATTGAACTCAAGACATCAATAACTTGGTAAAAATTGATTAAATAATTGCAAAAATTTAAATTTACTCAAAATAAATATCATAAAAATTTAATTAATAGACAAGAAAGAATTCTATTCATTAATCATCCAGTAAATAAAAAAATACTGATCATTCAAGTTGAATCGACTAAGATAATAAATTAATAAGATAAGATTTAGTAGATAATTTAGTAGTAGATTGAATAAATTAATTGAAATAAAATTAATTTTAATTATTTTTTTTAAAAATAATACATGTACTCAAATTGATTGACTGAATGCTCAAAATATTCAAAAATCAGTATAAATTCATTAAAATTATCAATGTCATCAATCTACAATAAAAATAATTATCATTAAATTCCAAAAGAGACTAGAAAACTAACAAACCAGAAAATTCATTCAAATGACAATAATTGGTATATTCAAGCGAATTCTCTAATAAAATCATCTAAAAAGAATCATTTCGCCTGAAATATCTCTATTTTTAAAGATTAGTATCTTATCGATAAGTACTTGTTAAATATCATATATTCACCTCAAACTAACAAGATTCCTTAAAATCCCTTAAATGACTATATTTCTACCCTTAATCAATATTATTACAAATAATTCAATAAAATCATCTAAAAAGCATCACATTTCCCAAAAATAACTCTATCTTTAAAGATTAGTATTTTATCGATAAATATCCTTAAAAGGTTATATATTTACCTCAGACTAATAAGATTCCTTAAAATCCCCTTTAAATGACTATAATTCTAACTTTAATTCGTATTATCACAAATATTTCCCTATAAAACAGGTAAAATCATTAACTCTAAATAATTTATAAAATCTAATGATAAAACCGGTTATAATTAAATTTTTGTTAATCACTGTACTCGAAATTTAAAATAAATATTGCTTGAAATTTGACTGTACAATATAACTGAGTAGTTGCATAGAAAGATTAAATTTATCCATATTTCTTCAAATGATCATTTTTACCGATATCCAACCGATTTAATTACTAATTAAAATCACCCGATAGATTTCTCCCAATAAAGATCAATTTTCTTTAGTCGACGTTTTAAATCAATATTTCCAACTTTTGTCGTTGTCCGTCTAAATAAAGATAAAAAATAATTTAAAGTTGATATCAATCCCAATTATCTGTAAAGTTTTCATTGTCAAAACCAAGTAAATAGATTATCCCTACTTAATAAAACATTGTTCTAAAACATAAATCTAAATTAATTTACTGTGCATTAATCACAACCTAATAAAACAATATAATTATTATTGATTCATAACTAATGTATTGCAATTTCCCTTAAAACATTGATATTTTACCAACATCATCCTTAAAAGATCATATATTCCCATCTTAACCCATCCTTCATTAAATTCAATCGAATATATCTCCCTTACAATGATATATTCCTACCTTATCCGATCTCTCATTAAATTTAACCAACTATATCCCCTCAAAAGATCATATTTTCCCACCTTATTCGATCCCTCATTAAATCTAACCGACAATATCCCATCTTTACCGATCTCTCACCAAATATTTCTACCCTTTTAAACATCTAACCAAATATATCCTTCAATTCTACCTACTTGAATCCTCCTTTAATTCAATTCAGTCTTAAAATCCTTAGAGAGAATTCTTCAAAAAATATGACTTAACTGTTATAGACACCAGACATTCTTCTATTGAAATAATTTAGTAGCTAAATAATAAGAGCCCACTAAAAGGTCAAAATTCACTAAAATTTTCTACAAATATTCACCATCAAATACCTAACTGGAGATGATACATATATTAATTGATGATAATTCTTCAGCTATTCAACCAATCATTTTCAAGCAGTAACAGCAAACTAAATTTCTGTATATCCTACAATAATTATCAAGTAAATTTAAAGTCCTTGATAAGGTTAACTGTTTCTTAGCTTATGTTTTTTAAAGTGCATCAATGTGTAAATATTCTTAGAAAATTATTGAAAAATTATTTAGTCAAATACATTACAAAGCTATCATCAAAAATCACTTAATTATTAACTTAATTGTCAATGAAATTAATTTTTATTTAAAAACTATTCAATAAAATATAACTAATTATCAAGAAATTAATTAAATTTATCAATTAAATTTATCACCATTAAAGCTTTTAATCAGTCAACATGAAATTCTTAGAAAATTATTCAATATCCTCATCAAAATTTATTCTATAACTTAATTATTAACTTAATTGTCAATGAAATTAATTTTTATTTAAAAACTATTCAATAAAATACCACTAATTATCAAGAAATTAATTAAATTTATCACCACGCAAATTTCCACTTTGTGGTAACTGACTTTGATGAAGATCAAAATCTGGTGCCAATACGAATGTAAAGAATGGATACTTGCTCTTAAAATCAGACATGGTGATACCACAATTCATATTTTTATTTAGATACCCATATTTCTAATAATCGATTGCATATAACTTGTACTATAATCATCATTCTCAAAATCTTGACTATATTTTTCGCGATAATCACTTCCTTTACTTAAAGTTATGGACTTGACATTAAAGTGATCAAATATAGAAAATGATTCTGAAAACGATCCACTAAATCTTTTACTAGATTGAAATGCAACAAGTATAAAATTAGGTAATCGTCTATCTCCAAATATTTGTTCTTTATAAAAAGAGGAAGAACCAATAGGTAATGAGAAATCAACAACTTCTTTGCTTCTTAAAGGATAAATTGCATTTTTTGTAGACAGACCAATTTGATGTCCTGCCAAAACCGATGGTTCAACACGAACTCTTCTAACCATTAATTTTGCGTCTAATAATAAAATTTTCGGTTCAATTTTCGCACAAGTTAAACTAAGTGTTGGATTTGATCTTGTTAATTTAATTTGAACACTAACACCTGGTAGTAAATATTTAGGTTGATCAAAGAAATCAAATTGAAGTGAGGAACATAAAGAAAAGGATTTTGATTTTTCAATCCATGTTTTTCTCGTAAGATCTTTGTTAGTATACCCCATTCCACCTAAAGATGTTCGTTTAGTATCTCCGTCATAATTTATAAGTGTTTCAATTAATGCTTTGTGGGCAAATCTATCATTTGATCCTTCAACTTTGATTGAATTAAAAATTAATTCAACATCTTTAAAAAGGGTTTGGAAGAAGAAATTATTTGGAATTACTTCTGATTCGCCTAAATTCTCACCTAAATTATTAACAACTTTCAATTGAATATATAACAAAGTATCATTCAAATCTAAATATTCAGTCTGCGATCCGTTTATGTAAAATTGAATCGAAGAAGAACCAGCATCTGTAATAGAATTTCTTGGGTAAATATCTTCAAATGCTCCATGTTCAATCACTGCTTGGGGAGAAGGTCTATCAAAAAGACATAATTCTGATTTAGCACTAATCATTTTTCAAAGATGGTACCATATCCTTTCATTCTTTTGTTTATATGTTTCTTCATAATTTTTCGACGTTTAAGTATTCCGCCTTTTTGTTCTTTATCATTTTTAAATACATCGGATACTTTATTAATTACTTCTGGTAAATGTTGCATCACTGCTGGTAATGATTCTTTAATTTCAGAAATTGCATTTGATTTTAAAGCAGGCAAGATATTTGCATTGTTATTTATTACGTCATTAGCTGTTTTCATACCAAAATTTCCTATTCGTCTAAGAATTGGGAGTGCAAATCTACCTATTGTCTTCAACCAACCGGTTCCATATTGTTTACCAACAAAATATGGTAAATCACCACCCGATTGGTTACTACTATAAAAATGTATTATGTCAGGATTACTCATTTATTTTACGAAAATGTAATGTCAAGTATGTTTTATCTTCTTTTCCAAATATATATTTTCCGCTATCATCTCGTATATTGATTTCTATATTGTTTATATATGAAGACGATACAGGTAAGTACATTGGATTCTTTTCAATTATTTGTACTAAATCATCTTTTTTATGTTTTTCCACCCAAATACATTTCAAAAGGGGGACCAATGTATCACCAACAATAATTGGTTCGATAATATTTGTATAGATCATCAATTGTTGATTGCGTTGTAATACTTCAGGTTCTTTAAAACCACTAATAAGTTTGTCAGTATATGCTTCTTCTAATAATCCTAAACTATTAGCTAAAAATTTACTAAATTGAACTTTACTGACATCATCATCCATTACAATTTTAACAATTTTTCCTTTTTGAATATCAACAGATTTAAATGGACGAGGATAAAAGGTTGATAGTTGATCATTTATTTGTGAAAGTTCTGTAATGATATTTTCTTCGAATGTATCAGTAAACTCGACATCGTAATAATATTGTATAGTTAATCGAATTGTATCAAACTTTATTTTTCGATTATTTGGAGGAATAGTGATTTTGTTCATTGTTTGTTTAAAAGTTATTTCTTTTTCTGAAAATCCCAATTTTTGTGCTTCTTTAATACTATCGAATTCTACTTTAAAAGGAAAATATTTACAATTAATGTTCAATGTATTTCCGTCAATATATATTAAATAAAATGGAGAGTCGTGACTGATTGTATATTCATTTTTTTCTTGGTTAAAGTAAAAGTATTCATAACTTGTATGTAATACACTTTTACTATATTTGACATTTGAATTGTTGTAAAAGGAAAATAATTATACACAAAGGTAAAGTCCATGAGAGCTACTTCCCATTCACCATCCAAGTAAATAGGATTTTGAAATTCAACATTAAATTTACCTGCTTCATTATTTGGATGAGTCTGAGGACAACTATTAGAAGGTAAATTCACATAAAATCTTTTTTAATCATTTATTTTACGAAAATGTAATGTCAAGTGAGTTTTTGTATCTCTACTAAATTTTATTAATTTTCCACTATCATCTCGTATATTGATTTCAATGTTGTTTATAGAAGAATTAGAAATTGGTAGATACATTGGATTCTTCATTTCTAGTTGCACAATTTCTCCTTGTTCATATTTTTTTATCCAAATAGATTTCAATAACGGAACTCTTACATCTCCAACAGTCAATGGTTCGATAATATTTGAGTAAATAAACATTTGTTGATGATGATTAAATAATTTTGGAATTTTTGTTCCAATAATTTCTTTCTCTGTAAATATTTGTTTCTTTAATCCCAACGTTTTTGTTAAATTTTTATCAAAGGTTATTGATGAAATGTTATCAGCAAGACTTATTTTAACCAATTCATTATTTTGTATTTTTAAATCTTTAAAGGGAGACGGATTAATTGTCATTAACTGACCATGTATTTCAGATAAAGTATTGATGTATAGTTCATCTTCGAAATAATGTTCAAATTTTGTTTTTTCGACAACACATATAATTATACCAAATTGATCAATTGTTTTATCTTCTGTAAATTTTGGTAATTTAATTCGCAAATGATCACTATCACTAATAACCGATACTGATTTTAATCCAAATTTATTAGCATGTTCAAAATCTGGAAACGTTATTTTAAATGGAACATGTGGATAAACAACAACCAAATTCTCATATCTTTCAATGAACATGTCAACTTCAGGAGTATTTTTAGGATTTATTACTTCAAAGGTTCGATTTGAATTATTTATTCTAAAATATTTAATTTCTTCATCCATCTTTACTTTTTCATATTGTATCAATGAATTACTGTAATAAGGAAAAGTATTATACACAAAGGTAAAGTCCATGAGAGCTACTTCCCATTCACCATCCAAGTAAATAGGATTTTGAAATTCGACATTAAATTTACTAGCTTCATTATCAGGGAAAATAAGAGGACAACTATTAGAAGGTAAAATAATATAAAAATCTTTCATAATATTTATTTAATCAATTGATTTTCGGATATCCAAGATGGAGTTTCATATCCATGCCATTTAACATAGTATTGTTTATATTTACCATCTTTTTTGGTTTTTAAAATCTTTTGAATTCTAAATATTGTAGGAGCAGGAATTACTTGGAGTTCTTGTTCATAGAATTTACCAGTGATTGGTTTGTTTTCATGATCAACTATCACATACATGACAGGATTCTGTTTTTGTATCGATTTTAAAAATTTGATATACTTCATCACTCCAATTATTATCAAAGTTTTTGATGAATGGTGAAGAATTGATTTTACTAATTCTTACATGATCACCAACCTTGTATTTTGGTTTATTGATTTTCTCTAACTTTGGTTGATTTTTAGTAAAATCAGCAGGTGTTTGTCCTTTTAATCCTCTGTGTGGTGAATGATTGTAACTGAAAATAATTTTTGGCAAAACATTTATCCAAGTTTTATTACCTTGATATACAAAATATTTTTTCAAACGTTCTCTTAAAGTTCGATTAAATCGTTCTACATGAGCAGCTTTGAACTGAGAAAATACCGAGTAGTGGTTTATTCCTTTGATAACCTCTTTAACTTTGCTGTTATAAAATTCTTTACCTAAATCATATATTTAAAAATTAATTAATTAAATTTAATTACCTAAATCCGTTTGTAAATTAATAGGTTTACCATCTGCAAACATTTCTTTTATCGCATCAGCCATTTCATTTGCAGATTTAGTTTTTGTAGGAACAGCACGAGCATATCTATTAAAAACATCTATACAAGTCAGAATATATTTGTACCCCTTGTAATTTTTGAATAAGGTATCATTTCCATCAAATCCATTTGCCATACATCATTGTTTCCAATTGTTTTGTATGGTCTTGTTGGAAATCGTTTCAACATTGGTTTATTTAAACTATACGCTAATTGATTAGATAACCATTTCTGAGTTTCTTTCTTTGAATTATTCACTCGTTTTGTTAATTTTTCTACGCCACCAAAACCATCTGGATCTTTTGGGTTTGTCCATATTGTTTTTAACTTTTTCTCTATTGTTTTCACTTTTTTCACTTTTGTTTTCACTTTTGATTTCACTTTTGTTTTCACTTTTTCCACTTTTGTGTTGGTTTTGTGATACGTTTCCTTCATTATTACAACAAGTTGTCAAAATATTAAAATCTACAATATTTTTATTTTTAATGAACTCTTGATACCCATTAAGAACTTAATGATGAGATTGCACTAATTGCAGATAAGACTATAGGAATTAGTGCACCCAAGAACCCTCCTTTTTGTTTATATATTATCTTTCTCATTAGACGACGATTTTTTGTATCAACTAGAGATAAAAGTGATCTTTTATGTCTTTGCAATACTAATCTTTTAGCTTTAGTTATATTTACATTACCACGGACAACATTTATAATAACTTCAAGTAAATCATCAATAACAAATGATGGAAAAGACTGTAAAATTGATATTCGTTTCGAATTTGGTGCCTTTATTAAAGCATTAAAATATGGTAAACTCCGTTCAAATTTCATTATTATTATTAATTTACGCGACGGATTGTTTATAATTTGATCCACTTCTTGATTTGTTTCTTAGTTTTTGTACTTTTTGTACTTTTTGATCCACTTTTTGTTTTCTTTGTACGTTTTGTTTTCTTGGTAATTTTCTTCGAAACACTTGGAAGATTTTTAACAACTACTTTTTTAAATGACATGATTAATTTTATTTAGTTTTTAGTTTTGTTTATAAATCGTAACACCGTTAATATTAAAAATATCAGTTCTAATACGCATATCATCTGGACATTGTTGTGTAAAATCAAAAAATAAATATCCATGAGGAATTTTTGTCGCATCTTGGAATGAATCAATCAAAAATTTTCTATTATTTGGATAAGCTTGTCTTGCAAGAAAATCTATTATTGTTTGATCTCTAGGATTTTTGAAAATAATTAAATATTGGACATTTAAATTACGTGTTCTATGACTTCCACCTTGATGAAAAAGATTTTGTGTAATGAAAATAACAGTAACTCCGCAATGTCTACTGATTTTTGTAAATAAATTATTAAAATCTTTTTCTTTATTTGCTTCCTGGTACAGATCATCGATAATAATAACATCACCTTGGTGTAATCTAGATGACCAATTTTTATCAAATTCTTTAATTATTGTCATTTTTAATTTACAGAAACTATTTTGAGTTAATCCATGTTCTTCATCTGCACCTCGATGCCAATATATTTTATTAAATTTAGATTTAAACATGTTTGATTGTAATAAATTACATACAAATAAAGTTTTCCCGCTTCCACTAGGTCCTACAATTTGATATACTGCGTCATTTCGTAATTCCATTTTTTAATTAAATTATTTTATTTAATTTGTTTATAATTACAATAATTAGAATGATCAGCAACATTAATTATAGAGGAAGATGTGTAGTAAATGGAATGAAGTTCCCATCAGGAAAACCTCAACATGTCGTGGACAGAAGTGGAAAATATTCAATTTTATTCTTCAAGAGCGGGAAATATAGGATAATGGGATGTAAGAAACCATTACAGGAAGGCGATCTCAAATATCAAATTCAAGATTTACAAATCCAATCAATTACATTAACGTTAGATATGGGTACATGCGTTGATTTAAATGCATTGTCAAGGAAAACCGATAGTTACTACGAGCCTGAAATATTTCCAGCTTTACGTATTCTCAAGTATAACCCACAATGTGTAAATGTTTTTTCAAGTGGGAAAGTTGTTATATTAGGGATTAAAACATTTGATTATTTTAATCAAATTCAAGAAATTCAGAAATTCATTAAATCATTAACTATAAATATCACAACAAATGAAGAAATATTGGAATATTTATTAAGTTAATTAAATTAATTTAATTAATTGTGTTTAAATTAACTGAATATCTACAATAACAAAATTCAAAAATGGATGACGATAAGCAAGCTTACATATTCCAGACTATATTAACAAAGATGGAAGAATTGTTCCCGAATATAAAGAACAGACTTTCGTATTGTGCTCCGGAACTATTAGCTTATAGAATCAAGCAATTAACGGGGATCAATATAGAAGAACTTATACGAAGACATTTTGAATCTGTCCAAGAATCGAGATTTAAATGCATAGACGATTGTGAAGTATGTATGGATCCGATGAAATTACCATGTCCGTTTAGATGTAGATGCTGCCAAGAATATAAGATGAAAGAAGTTGTTCATATTTTATTAGCAGAATTAAGAAGAGCTTATTACAAGCAAATATTGGATGAATAAATTTTATATCTTTACATTTGTTATTTGTTTGTGTTTTATGTGTCTAGTTCATTTTTATGTATTTGGTTGATATATTATTATTATTATTATTATTATTATTATTATTATTATTATTATTATTATTATTATTATTTCATTAAAAATTTCCATCTAAAGTTATCATTGAAAAAATATTTCATAAAAATTTTCATTAAAAATTAGCTTAAAAAATTACCATTGAAAAATATTTCATAAAAATTTCCATTAAAAATTACTTTAAAAAAATTATTCCATAAAAATTTGCATTAAAAATTACCATTGAAAAATATTTCATAAAAAATTTCCATTAAAAATTACTTAAAAATTATTTCATAAAAATTTTCATTAAAAAATTTCAATTCTCAAACACCTTCTATTATTTTGTTAATAAATTTTAAAATCTTACTTTAATTTACTTATTACATTACTTTAATTTACTTAATTTAAAAATTATTACTTTAATTTACTTATTTAACTTTAATTTAA